>JANAVB010035818.1:3277431-3509351 GCA_029216955.1 Iris pallida
ACACGTCTCTTCCTCGATCGTTTCTACGACGGAGGGAAGGACATAACAATGGCGTCCCTTATAGAGATACGTCAGAAGGAGAAGGAAACAGTTCGAGCATTCATCGAATGGTTCCGACAAGCCAGCTTTAGACTGCCCCCGGGTATGCCAGAATATGCACTCCTATCCTCCTGCAGCATGAACATGCTGCCTGCGATCAAACTCTGGCTCAACTCCACTCCTCCTCCCGACTGGAGTTCCTTGATCATCGAGGCCGAGGCAGCTGAAGAGAAGGCGTCCAATGCTCGTCTTCTGGGAGTCAGTTTCTCTGCCTTTGAGGACAAGGAAAAATGGCCTGCAGCCAACAACCCTGGACGAGAGACGAAGGGAAAACATGCATTGACTGTCAATGCCTCCAAAGGTGCATCAGCACCCACTCAGAAACCTCCACTTGCACCAAGGCCAAAGAAGGTTTATTCTTTCAACGATGAAGACACCCTGCAACTCTTCGAGATATTGAAGCAGGGTGACAAGATCAAGTTGCCGGACCCGAAGCGTCCCGACGAGGTTGGGAGAGTGGACAATCCGAGGTACTGTCACTACCATCGGTTTGTCGGACATCCAACTAAGGACTGCTACGTCCTCAAAAACTACATCCAGTGCATGATCAATGCGGATGTCATCTCCGTCGACTACGAGAAGAAAACGGTCTCGGCCAACCTGGTGTCACTCCAATTTGGCACCTTGCCGCCAACCACAGCACAAGATGGCGTCGTCCCCATCCCAAAGGTGACAATGGAGGTGGTCAATCTACCACCTACTCGTGACAACGTGAGTGGACTCATCCCACTCACCACATCTCGGGGAGAGATCTTATGGGTTCATCCCGATCTCGTCTCCGAGGTTACTCAACCGGAGGTACGCTCTGCCTCCAAAACCAAGGGCAGGAAGATCAAGTCTTGTCGCATGGTCTCTTCCTCCGCGGAAGAGGCTCTCCCTGTACAAACCCGTTCGCAGCTGAGCGTCCAACCCGACAAAGCTGCCGTTGAGGTGGTGCCTCCCTGCACTGTCCCTGCTGCCGAAGAAGGAGGTCCATCCAAACCTCCAGCAGCCAATAAACAGAAGCATGTAGAGGCCCGTTTCGACAAGCCTTTACGAAGGAAAAATGCTTCGGGGCTAGCCAAGCCCCACAACTTCGACATACTGGCACAACTTGCCAGTACTCCTGCCCGCCTATCTCTGTTTGAGCTTCTTCGTCATTCCAAGGACACTCGAGAAGTTCTCTGTGAAGCTCTGAAGGATGCTGAGTCCTTCATCAGTCAGGCCAAGCAGCCTGAAGATCTCCCGACTACAAGTGCGCACTGCCATTGTGCGGATGAGGTTATCCCCAACATAACCTTCACCCAACAAGACATGCTGCTCAAGCACAACCGACACAACAGACCACTGTATTACACAGGGTATGTCGGTTCCGTTAAGGTGAAACGGATTCAGATTGACCCAGGGTCTTCCCTCAGCATCATCCCAAAGATGCTACTCTCAACACTGGGGATCCCAATGTACCATATAAATCGAGTAGTCCCGTCACAAGGGGTCTGTTTTGTAGTCCCACCGCGGAATCGAGACGAAGAATCCATCATCTTCAGCAAAGTCGAGCGTCATCAAGACCTTCCGCCACTCGAGCAAGAACCAGATAACGGCAGAATACAAGTCTATCGGTACACGGACAAGGCAAAGTACCTCATCCAAAAGATGGGTTACGACCTAAAAAGCAACCAAGGCCTGAACTACGGCAAGGGTCGACGTCTTCCTCTCCGGTTCCCAACACCTAAAGGAAGACTACTATCATCGAACTCGACGGAGGGTGGGCTATGTCACGCCACTGACAACTCCAGAGAGTTCGGAGGCAGAAGAAGTTGAACATTCTTATTCGTCCGAAGCATCAACCTGGGATTCCGATTCCAGTATCGGCTCGGTCTTCAAGAAGGTGCTATCAGTCAACATGACATCTGCACAATCTCAAGAAGATGAAGGCGAAGACCAAACGCCGGAATGTCGTCCCTGTCACCAAAAAGAATGGGAAGATACGAGTCTGCATCGACTTCTGAGATCTCAATGCTGCTTGCCCGAAAGACGAATTTCTGCTTCCAATCACTGACGTGATGATCGACAATACATGTGGCTTCGAACGCATGTCTTTCATGGACGGATATTCGGGCTACAATCAGATCAAGATGTTCCCCGATGACGCAAAACACACATCATTCAGGACACCGAAGGGGGTTTTCTGCTACACAGTGATGCCCTTTGGCTTGAAGAACGCTGGTGCTACATACCAACGAGCTATGAGTACCATCTTCCGTCAACATCTTCGTAAGACAGTTGAGTGCTACGTCGATGACATCGCAGTCAAGAGCCGTCTCAAAGGGGATCACCTACAAGACCTGAAGACAGTCTTCGATCTCATACGAGCACATCAACTCAAGATGAACCCCGCTAAATCCTTCCTTGGGGTTTCTAGCGAAAAGTTCTTGGGCTTCATTATCACGACGAAAGGCATTCATGTCGATACCGAGAAGACCAAGGCCATCCTTGACATGGACCCTCCGAAGAACCTCCGAGAACTTCGAGGCCTGCAGGGACGTCTGGCATACATCCGAAGGTTTATAGCAAACCTTTCCGAAAAGTACCGACCCTTCACCCAGCTCATGAAGAACGGAGTCTGCTACGTCTGGACAGAAGAATGCCAGAAAGCTTTCGATGATATCAAGGCTTACTTGAAGAGCCCGCCAGTCCTGGTGGCACCCGTCGCAGGCAAACCATTTCTCTTCGACGTCCGTGCCATGGATCATTCCCTCGGTGCTCTGCTGGCTCAGAACAGCGACGCAGGCTACGAGCAAGCTATTTACTACCTCAGTAGGACACTGATCGGGGACGAACACCGGTACAACCCCGTTGAAAAGAAGTGTCTGGCTTTGGTGTTCGCCATCCAGAAGACTCGCCATTATGTCTCGGGCCAGACAATTCATGTCATCTCCCGAGTCAATCCGCTGAGGATTTTCATGACGAAGCCAGGAGGCTAGCTACATGGGCGATCCTGTTGACGCCGTACAACATGGTGTTCGTTCCACAAAAAGCCGTCAAGGGTCAAGCTCTAGCCGACTTTTTAGCTGCACATCCCATCCCAGAGTCCTCCAGACTCTATGAAGATATCCCGGATGAGGTCCAAGAATCAAACGTCACCGAAGAAAGCTCTGTCTGGCGGATGTTTTTCGATGGTGCTTCAAGAACAGGCCCCAAAGGCCAAATCATCGCAGGAGTGGGGGTAGTCTTAGTCTCCCCCGATCAGTTGGTCATCCAGCATGCCTACTCCCTTTCGAAGCCGTGCTCCAATAATGTTGCCGAGTACAACGCGCTCATCATGGGACTCCAGCTGGCGCAACAGCTGGGGGTGAATCATCTGGAAGCCTACGGCGACTTAAAACTCATCGTTAACCAGATCAGAGGGCAATACGAAGTTCGCCATGAAGATCTGATTCCTTACCATGAAGTTGCATTGAACATCATTTCAACCTTCACCAAGTTTTTTGTCGAACATGTACCTCGTTTACAAAATCTGGAGGCTGACGCTCTGGCTGGCCTCGCAGCCTCATTGGCAGCACCCCTCGGGACTCAACACTACGTCACGGTAGTTGGTCGAGACTTGGTCTGTCCTAAAAACAACCTATGCTCACAAATAGCCCATGCCATGTCAACGAGTGCTAGTATTAAAGTCCGAGAGTGGAGGTTCCCGTTCATCGACTTTGCTGTCTACGGAATTCTTCCAGAAGACCCGAAGGAAGCCGTCACAGTCAGGAGGCGTTCCCTTCGATTCTATTACGATACAGCTACTAAAATGCAGTATCGACGCTCCTACGATGGACTTCTCCTTCGATGTTTATCCAACGAGGAAGCAGCCAAAACCCTTCGAAAAGCGCACAACGGAACTTACGGGGCTCATCAACCTGGCCCTAAGTTACAGGATCGACTGCAACGCATGGGCTACTACTGGCCAACCATGGTAGCCGACACTGTCGACTATGCTAAAAAGTGCCATGCGTGCCAGCTTCACGCTGACTTCATCCCTACACCGTCAGAACCACTACATCCTACAGTCGCCTCTTGGCCCTTTGAAGCCTGGGGCATGGACATTGTAGGACCGATCACCCCTCCTTCATCAAGGGGACACCGCTTCATCCAAGCCATCACCGACTACTTCTCCAAATGGGCAGAAGCAGTTCCACTGGCGGAAGTGAAGAGCTCCAGGGTGGTCAGCTTCATCAAGCACCATGTCATCTACCGTTTTGGGGTACCTCGGAGGATTATCCACGATAACGGTCCTCAGTTCATCAGCCATGTTTTCAGCAGATTCTGTGACAAGAATCGCATTCAAAATGTGGCATCAACCGCCTACAATCCGGCAGCAAACGGATTGGTCGAGGCAATCAACAAGACTATCGTCGGGCTGCTCAAAAAGGTCGTGTCATCCAACAAACGTGACTGGGACGAAAAGCTCGGCGAATGCCTTTAGGCCTACCGTACAACGGTACGGACCCCGACGGGCAAAACACCATTCTCCCTGGTCTACGGGAACGAAGCGGTACTGCCTCTCGAGATCCAGATACCCTCACTCCGTGTAGCAATCACAAATCAACTAACAGAGGAAGACAATCAACGTCGCCGTCTGCGAGAATTGGAGGCACTCGACGAAAAATGTCTCCTAGCTCAACAGCGCATCGAACTCTATCAAGTCCGTATATCACAGGCTTTCAATAAGAAGGTCAAGCAGAGGACTTTTCAAGTAGACGACCTGGTTCTGGCAGTCAGGAGGTCGATGGTGTTAACTCACAAACACCAGGAAAGTTCGAGCCCAAGTGGGAGGGGCCTTTCATCATAGAGACGGTATACTCAAACGGTGCTTACCGCCTCGCCAAACCCAGTGGGGACTTGTTCATGATGCCCATCAACGGCAAGTTCCTAAAGAAGTACTACTCTTGACATCCTTTAGACATGTACTTTTCACCCAACAAGGGAGTTTATGGACCCAATCATCGGGGCTCACGTACAATTCCCTTCCACAAAATCTTACGCTTCCGGAACCCAGTTGTTCTGTGGCGTTTTATCCTCCAGTAGAAGGACAACCACGTCCTCATTACCTTTGAGTTGTTCTCCTACGCCCTACAAAGCGGAATCTTACGCTCCGTAAGACTACGCTACCCATCATGTTTACCACGTCCACATTACCTCTGAGTAAACATCCCGTACAGACAACCCCTGCGTTGTCGTACATTGATCGCAGAACTTCCACGTCCACATTACCTCTGAGTAGTTCCGCGTATCCCTCCTGAATCACTCCTACCACGTCCATAACGCCTCTGAGTAGGAAGATTCCATTATTTGAACCCCATATTTGCTACGTCTATATCACCTCTGAGCAAACATGTCAGGTTCTCTCAAACTTATTATATGTACCTAACAACCAAGGTGCGCAGAAGATAATAGGTCCACACAAATCATCAAGTTCATGACAGCAAAAATGAATATACCACAAAACTCTTCATTCTTTATTTCAAAAGTAAAGAATACTCCTCCACCGGAGTGAAGAAAGTCCCGGTCTGGGTGTTAAACATCTCCAGAAGCATGAGGAACATATGCCTATTGATCTCGACGCCTGCCTAGGTAGCACGGATTGCGGCAGTCAATCCAATCTCTCGGAGTTCGGTTCGAAACTGCGTCAGAACCTAGATCGCCAGCTTGTCCCACTTGGAAACATAGTGACACCAATCCTCTGCCCGAAATTCACCTTTTGGGTACGACCGCTCCAACAACAGCATACGATTTACAAAAGTCGAAGCGCCAAAAGCAAATGTGTTGATAGGAACGTCACTGTAAATGCTCCCAGGACGTAGAGTCCGCCAGGTGAAAGAAGGCCCAGCCCGCACGGCGGCCAAAGTATCCCTCTGATCGGAGGTAGCGTCAATCTTGATGGTGCCTGCCACCGCTCCCCCCGAGATGGGGTTAGCTCCCAGTACATCCTCCTCTTGGAAGCAAGGCGACAAAAAGCCGTCAAAGGCCATTGACGCTCAAGTTGCTTAACAGTCATATGCACCCCCTTGCTGTAAAGAACTAATCTTCCTTGATCTTTAACACCTTTGCTTCAATAGAAGTAAGGCGGTCCCCAAACAGGAACTCAGGCTTCAAGAATAAGTGGCAGATTTCAAAACGCCACGCTTCATCATCCGTTGGAGGAACCCATACGGTTGTTTCCGAATTTGAGTCATTCTTTCGAGAGGCTGATCCAGCATAATGGCAGCCTGGGCAGGGTTTATCACCTCTTCATTATAGTCCACCCCCATCTGATAGAGGACGGCGTCCAGAAGCACTTCATTCAAGAGCGGGACAGTCATCGACACTGGTGGTTAACAAAAGAAGGCAAAGATTCAGATATGTTGGAACCAACAAAAGAATCTGAGCCACGTTCCCATCAGAAGCACATACACTGAACCAAGGCTCAGGCGCATCTGAAAAGAAGCTTCGGCGCATCATCAGGGTCTAAACCCATGTGCGTCAGCAGTGGAGCCTCGGCGCATCATCAGGGTCTAAACCCATGCGCGTCAGCAGTGAAGCTTCGGCGCATCATCAGGGTCTAAATCCATGCGCTTCAGCAGTGGAGCCTCGGCGCATCATCAGGGTCTAAACCCATGCGCGTCAGCAGTGGAGCCTCCGCGCATCATCAGGGTCTAAACCCATGCGCGTCAGCAGGAAAGCTTTAGCACATCATCAGGACTCACGGTCCATGCGCGTCGGCGTAGGCGAAAGAAAAATATGGTAAAGAATGATGAAACCCACCAGTCACCGCCGGCCGAACGTCGACGGGCGCCCGAGGGACATCATCCGCAACAGCCTCCACTTCCTTTGCCTCGTCCTCGGCCAGCACTACCGCGAGGAGTCTTGGGGGCCATCTCGTAAAAGAAGAAAGTTAGGGTTTTCTTTTCAAAAGAAGAACTCTAAAAGAGAAAGCAAAGAGAGGAAGAACTCTCTCTCTCTCTCCATCAGATGCCTATTTATAGGCTTAGTCGCACGCGTGAACCGATGAGGAGTGACATCAGCCGCCACCTCGGGTTCTGTGAAGAGATAACTGCAAATAAATCCAAAAAGATCGTCATTAATATTCTTGGTTATCGAAGTGTTATCATTTGCAACTGAGAGGAGCATGCGCCCATCACTGATGCGCGGAGTACTCATGCATCCGAACAGTCATGTGCCCCGTTGAAGACACCACCATGCTTCTTATTCAAAGTATTCCAAAACTTGATAAAAAGTTTTGGAAACTTTGAAGGGGGTCTTGTAGAAGCATGGAATTTCAGAACCATAAATCCTATGCGCCTAACACTACATGCGCCAGGAGGCTCGGATGAAGTACTTGACACAGCAAACAGCAAAAATATAACCATTAAAATAAGATTTTTATTTCATATAAAAGTCTGTTACATATCTAAAAAAAGGGGGGGCTGTACAAAGGAGAACTTCTACAAAAGACCCTAAGTCTACAGCCAGGCGCAGCAACCACTATGCGCTCTCAAACAGGCGCATCACGCCATGCGCTCTCAGCCAGGCGCATCCCTTCAGCAGCTCAGTTATGTGCATTCCCAATTTTGTGCATCCCTTCAGCAGCTCAGTTATGTGCCGCCCTTTCAGTCAGGCGCATCATGAAGTCTCAGCATATGCGCCATCAAATGCTTCGACTAATGAAGCATTTATTGAGCAGAACGAGGGTGGGCAATCAACCCTCTAGCTGGAGGAAGAGCTCCCCAAACCAAGAAAGAGGAGAGCACCGCAATCGACCCGCGGCTAAAGGAGCAGCTTTCAACCCAACCAGAATGGGCAACACCCACTCTAGCAGGAGGAGGAGCTCTCCCAAAGCCCAAGGAAGATGATCGGAGCACCACAATTCCGATCTGCGGCTCTTCCAGCATAACGGAGATGGGGCTCGAGCATCCCGATCTTTGGATGCAACAGGCACCTTCCGCCTGCCTCAGAAGCCCTCAACTCCGACTTTTGGATGTAACAGTCACCTTCAAGTGCATCAATGAAGATAATGCGTCGCATCTTCGCCCTAGGGGACATCTCGTCAACAGAAGGTCCTCGAGCAAACAAGTTCATTTCGGGAGGACGTGAGAGAACGAGAAGCAAACTCTCTTCATGCCACTATTTATAGGCCGGGCAAATCAAACCCATGCGCCAAGTGGCTGGCTCTCCGAATCCCGTGCAATGAATTTGCATTAATGGTGATGAACCTGACACTTCGAATTCAGCCAAGTCAAAATGGCTATTTAAAGCACTTGAAGAACGTAACAGTCAGGCCAATAAAGACGTATCATGCAAACGGATGCGCTGGTTAGACCGCGCATCATACAGATGCGCCCATCAGCACCAAGCGCCTTATAAGGATGCGCCCCCATGCGCCTAGTGGAATGTAGATCGATGCGCCCACTCAAAGGCCCATCACCTGTCAAAGAACATTAAATGCTGAAGTCTGACAGAGTTGGCAGCACGTCCCCCGAGGACTGAACAGTTGACAGCTTTTTCAGAAGACGAAGCGTCGCCGACGTCAGCATCATCATTACTTTCCTCCGGCGGTTACAAGCCACGTGGTCGTCCAACCATTTCGCATGCGCCTCCGCAGCCATGCGCCCAAATCTCTGCATGCGCCTCAAAAGCCATGCACCTCAGACTTTTCTCTGATCCCTAAAGACAGAAGTCAAAGTCACTACTGAAGCCTCGCATGCGCCTCAAAAGCCATGCGTCCAGACTGGTTCGTGAATCCTAAAGGTTACAAGCCTAAGTCTCCTCATGCGTCCAATCCCAGGCGCATCCTATCTGATCACTATCCACCAAATCCGAGATCTTTGAGCCATGGACCTACGACACGTGTCCTTTGACTCGATTCAGCCTATGAAGGGGTGCTAATCACCCAAGATCTCAGCAACTGAAAGATCCTCTCCATTGCTACGTGTCAGCTCGGTCGCAGCCCACAAAGGCAACAGAAAGGATTCAACTCCTCAATCAGAGCGCATCGCCCATGCACCTCCATCAGCAATCACCACGTGGCATCCCCACAAACAGGCGCATCCTACATATGCGCGCATAAGCAGCCAGCCTGTAAGATATAAATAGAGGGATCATTTTCTTCTTCCACACAGACAGACATATCCACGAACAAACCTACGAACACACACACAGAGAGGCAGATACATACACTCAACGTCTTCTTCTTCTCCGTGAGCTCCAGCACCAGAGCAACTCAGACCTTCAGAGAACCGATAACCGTCGTCAGATCGTCAACGGAGTCAACGTATTACCACTCGCTCCATCGGCACAAGGGACCCAGATAAACAAAAGTGTTCTCCTAGGACTACGTCTAAGTCCTACATTGTAACACTGTTCTGTTTGTACTTGAAATTTCAATCAAAAGATTTTAATGGCAAACAGATGATAAGGTGTGTGCCATAGTAAATGGCGTGTGTTGTGGAGAGAACCATGGTGACATTAGTTCATATGCATTATTTGCTATGATTTTGACAGGTACAGACCAGTTATATTATGTATGTTACCTCCTCAAGTAATATACCTGTCTCCACAAATAGATCTATATTCTCAATTAATATATGTACAGTATTAGTTGTATAACTTTCAACCTGCAACAACAACGTAGGCTTTATAACAAATTTTTGGGTCGGCTATTTGAATCATTTTCTTCCAATCAGCTCTGTTAAGGGTTGTGTCATCTGTAAAATTAACAAAAGCCATAATGTTAGAGCTTCAATCCAAGTTTGTTTAGGCCTAATCCTACTTCTAGCAATTCTTCGTCTTGTCATTACTACTAATCGGTGAATCTACCGGCCAACGTTGCACAAGTCCAAACCACCAAAGACAATTTTCTTTCATCTTATCCTCAATGATGCCACCTCCAACTTCTCACAAATACACTAATTTCGTATCCTACTTTTCAATTTGTTGCCCCTTTCCATCTTAGCTATTAACTATGTATTATCACTCATCCATCTTAGTGGTCAACCTATGTTTCACAAATCCTTGAATGGAGCTGCCGTATTTGATACTCCGCTTATGCACAGATACAAGGATGTTAGTTGGATATTACTTAATTAACCAAGATTATTAAACACTACTTACATATCTGAGGTGTATTAAGGATGTAAAGGAAGACAAAAGCAATAACAATGCTAATGAGAAATTAAAAAGATGTTTGAAAAATATGATTTCTGAATACCTTTAATCATAGTTTATTTATTTCTTTAAGAAACAAGTGCAATTTTCCCTTTCTCTTCTGCAAATAAGTTATTTTTCATCTCCTCTGGCATTTACTCTTTTATTTTTGGTGACACAAAATTAGTGTGTTATGATTTGAATCTTTCATTATTATTAGAAATAAATACACTAACCCCCATATGTTTCATGGGTATTACAGGGACTACCCCTATTTTGAAACTAATTACACGAACTACATGTTGGGAAAGAAACGCGGAAACCTTTCCCCAAACTAGAGAGTACCTGCGAGAGAACCGAGCAAACAACGCACGAACCAAAAAACACCAAAAACAAACCATACAGACACAGAGAATTTTTGACGTGGAAAACCCTTACGGGAAAAACCACGGGACGATCGGAGTCCAACCCTGAGAAGCCTCCACTAATGAAATAGAAGAATTACACCCTCTACACACTTCTTCCGATCCAAATCGGATCCCCACAACACTTGGAAGCAAGAACAATGATTACAAGGCTACGAAGAACAAGAACGACGAGTAGAGATTACCCGAATCCAATTCTCCTCCAAAAAAGACCTTCAATCCTCCGTCTTCTCTCCCAAAGTTGCAATGGTACTCTTGCCTCCTTCCTCTCTCTTTTCTTGTGTTGTCTACGATTGTGTTACAATTAATTAGGGTTTGGAAATCCCAACTTAACTCCCTAATCCCGCAATAAACCTGGACCGTTTGATTAGATCCAATGGTGAATAATCATCCCAGATTTCCGTCCAGCCCGACGACACAGAGTTCGGGCAGAACTCTGTGTCGGGCTGCCAGAATGGTTCTGGAACAGCCAGACCGAGTTCGGCCAGAACTTGGCCTGGGATCGAGTTCGGCCCGAACTCAGTGGCCCAGGTCCAGAAACTCCCCCTTTGTTAGCAGCAGCAGCAACTCCTCGTTGCCTACTTTTCGAGCTTCTTCGACATCGAACGGCGCTCGTCGCACTCCGGGATCTTTTTCACATAGGTTGGGAACCCCACCCACTCTAACAAATCTTCCCCTTCACAACTATGTGGAGGAGGTCGTCATCCCGACGATCTGCCTGCAGTACTCAAACTTTTCCCTCGGTAGAACCTTCGTGAGCATGTCCGCTCCATTATCATCAGTATGAACCTTCTCAAGCGCCGCGTCCTTCTTCTCAACCACATCCCGTATCCAATGATACCGAGTCTCGATGTGCTTGGACCGACTATGAAATGTTTTGTTCTTCACAAGGTGAATAGCACTCTGACTGTCGCAAAGCAAAGTATACTGCTCTTGCTTCAGCCCTATTTCCTGCAACAGCTTCTTCATCCACAACAGCTCCTTGCAAGCCTCCGTCGCCGCAATGTATTCTGCCTCCGTCGTCGACAAGGCAACACACTTCTGCAACCGTGACTGCCACGATACCGCTCCTCCGATAAACATCATCACATAGCCCGAAGTCGATCGCCTCGTGTCTACATCTCCAGCCATATCAGCGTCGGTATACCCAACCAACTTTGGCTCGTCACCACCAAAAGAAAGTCTTCAATCAGCAGTGCCCTGAAGATATCGTAGAATCTACTTGACCGCACTCCAATGTATCCTTCCAGGATTTGAAAGATACCTGCTAACAGTGCCAACTGCATGAGCGATGTCTGGCCTCGTACACACCATAGCATACATAAGGCTCCCCACAGCTGAAGCATATGGAACCCGCTCCATATCTCCCTTTTCGTCCTCGGTAGATGGACACTGCTCCTCACTGAACTTAAAGTGAGCCGCAAGGGGACAACTCACTTTCTTCGACCCATCCATACCGAAACGCTGAAGTACCCGGTGAATGTACTTCTTTTGGGATAAATATAGCAGCTTGGACTCTCTCTCTCGGCTGATCTACATCCCAAGAATAGTCTTCGCTGCGTCCAAATCCTTCATAGAGAAGGTCGTGTCCAGTTGGCGCTTCAACTCCGCTATCCTAGTGGCATTCCGACCCACTAATAGATATAATCTACATAGAGCAATAAAATAATAAAATCATCATCGGCAAAATACCTCACAAATATACAGTGATCCGACGTCGTCCGAGCATAGCCATGCTCCCCCATAAACGACTCAAACTTTCTGTACCACTGCCTCGGAGCCTGCTTCAGACCATACAAGCTCTTTCTCAACCGGCAGACCAAATGTGAATTGCCCTTCTCACAGAATCCCTCTGGCTGCTCCATGTATAACTCTTCCTCAAGATCACCGTAGAGGAATGCCGTCTTCACGTCCATCTGCTCGACCTCCAAGTCGAGACTGGCTGCTAATGCTAGCACCACCCGAATAGACGAATGCTTGACGACAGGCGAAAAGATCTCATCATAATCCACGCCTTTCTGCTGACCGTAGCCTTTGACTACCAGCCTCGCTTTGTATCGAGGGCGAGTAGCATCATCCGTCTGCTTCACTCTAAACACCCATCGATTCTTCAAAGTCTTCTTGTCCTTTGGCAACCGCACCAGCTCATAAGTGGAATTGGCGTGTAAGGAACTCATCTCCTCCTGCATAGCCTCCATCCACTCCTGCATGTGTTCGTCTTCCATAGCCTCTGCAAAACTTTCGGGCTCTCCTCCGTCAGTCAATAGCACATACTCACCCGGTGAGTATCTCGTAGATGGTCGACGCTCTCTGTCGCTCCTACTCAATGGAGCCACTGGTGCTGGCTGTATACCAACAGCCTCCTCTCCTTCAGGAACTGCCTCCCCGGCATGCTCATCCTCCTGAGGGACACCCTGACCACCATCAGCAGGCTGATGATCAAGGTTGGGAGCAACTTCATGTACTGGCTCCCCCATAATGGGATCCTCTGCGATGTCCTCTGAAAACTGCTCGAAGCTAAATGACTCTAACTCAGGCAATTTCTCAGCCTCAGAAGGCGTCTCGGGATCCTGGGTGTTGGTCATGGTCTGATCCTCAAAGAATACCACGTTCCTGTTTCTGTAGAGCTTTCTTCCTACCGGGTCGTAGAGTCTATAGCCAAACTCATCCTGACCGTAGCCGACAAAGATGCATCGCCTCGTCTTCGGCTCAAGTTTGGTCCTTTCGTCCTTCGGTACATGCACGAAGGCCTTACAGTCAAACACTCGCAGGTGATTGTATGACGGCTCTTTGTCGTACCATACTTTGTCAGGACATCACCCTGTAAAGGAGCACTAGGAGACAAATTAATAACATAAGCAGCTGTGAGAAGAGCCTCACCCCAATAACTGTCCGGCAAGTTTTCTTCTGACAACAAACACCGCACCCTCTCCATCAGTGTCATGTTCATGCGCTCCGCTACACCATTGAGCTGAGGTGTCTTTGGCGGAGTCTTCTGGTGTCGTATCCCCTGCTCTCTGCAATAAGCATCAAAGGGACCAATGTATTCGCCGCCATTGTCGGACCGAACACACAATAACTTTTTGCCCGTCTCTCTTTCAACAGAGGCCCAAAACTCTTTGAAAGTATGCAGCACCTGATCCTTGGTCTTTAAGGCATAGACCCAAACCTTCCTGGAACAGTCATCAATAAAAGTTACAAAGTAAGAAGCATCATAAATAGATTTTACCTTCATAGGACCGCAGACATCCGAGTGAATCAACTCGAGCAATGTTGGCTTCCTTTAACTTGGGTAACTTTGGAAAGACACCATATTTTGCTTTCCAGCTAAACAGTGCGCGCACTTCTCCAACTTTGTAGACTTGAGCCCTGGAATCACTTTCCTGTTCACCAAGTAGCTCATCCCCTTCTCGCTGATATGGCCGAGCCGCCAGTGCCACAACTCGGCAGACGCATCACTGACTGCGTTCACCTCCTTTGTCCCATGTGCGCTCCCCTCCATATAGTAGAGACCGGACTTCTTGCTTCCTCTGGCAATCACCATCGAACCTCTAGAAAGCTTCCACTGACTGTTCCCGAAGAGACTGAAGAATCCCCCGTCATCCATCCTTCCAACCGATACCAGGTTGAAACGGATATCAGGGACATGACGAACATTTTTTAGAACAAGAATCGTACCCGTCTTCGTTCTCAAATGCACATCTCCATTGCCCATCTTCAACACTCCATAGTCGCCTGTTGTGTAAGTGACAAATAGTGCCCTGTTGTGAGATACATGCGCTGAAGCTCCTGAGTCCACCAGCCAAGAATTGTCATCGCAGGGGAGGTTTGTAATGACCTCATCACCTACGACGATCACATCGCCTCCATGTATCGAGGCCGCCGCTGTAGTGTTCTCTTCTTGCTTCCCCTTGTCACCCTTCTTCTCTCTCTTCCAAGCGAAACAGTTCCGCTTGATGTGGCCCTTCTTGCTACAGTGGTAACACTCTGAGTCCTCGTACCAACCTTTGGACTTTTACCTGCTCTTGTCTCTGCCACCACCTGGACCCCTGCTTTTGCTTCTTCCGCGGCTCTCTGAAACCAATGCCTCTGAGTGGTGGCACTACAACAAAAAACCCTTTTAATGACGGCTAAAAAGCGTCATTAATGACAAACCATGACGCTTTTTTTTCTAAAGCAACCGTTATGAAAACGGGTGTTATAAATGTTTTTTAAAAGTGTCATAAAGAAACCGTCATGAATAGTTTCTATAAAAGCGTTATGAATAGTTGATACATAGTGCACAATTCAGAACAATTTTAAAACGTCATGAATAGATAATATGTATAGGCTCAATGCAGCACATTTATAACACTTTATACTATTCAAATTAGCATATTTATAATGCTCTATACTGCACAGTATATATTATATTCCAAAAACTTAACATTATATATCACTATCTTTATTACATTTCTCAAAATAGAGTACATATCAACATTTTCATTACATTGAATATCCAAATACATATATATATTTACAACTACCAAAATTGTCCACATCAAAACTTGGCCGGGGTCGAGTAGGAGAAGGGGCGGGCCGTGTGGATCTCGAGAGTCTTAATGGGGTCCCTGTGGCACTCCGTGGAGACTCTCGCTCTTCAGGTCATGGAAAACCCTTGGGCCTGTCAGCTTCTTTCATAGAAAACACAAAACAATTGTGAACATGGAAGAACAACTTGTCCAGTTAACCAACTTGGTAAAAAAAACCTCAGTTTCTAATTTCTGATAACAATGTCCAATATAAGCTATTGCTGAAGTATGTACCTAGTAAAACTTTTAACATTTTTGGAACAGTTCTAACATGTCCATCATAAAGAAAATACAAGGTAGCAAAGACAATATGAATTAGCAGAGACAATAGGGACCAAAAGTCCATCATAAGGAAATACAAGGTAGCAAAGACAATAGGAGCCAATTGTCCATCATAAAGAAAATACTAGTTAGCAAAGACAATAGGAGCCAACAGTATCAAAGAATAGAGAGGAAGAAGAATTAAACAAGGGGAAAAAATTACTTTTCAGGGAATTCTTTGATGCATATGGATAAATTACTTTTCTAGGGAAGATTTTTTTTTTGCAGGATCCTCATTTGATTAATTGAATGAGATATTTTGCAGGAACCTCATTTGATTATCTTTCAGGGAATTCTTTGATGCATATGGATAAATTACTTTTCTAGGGAATATTTTTTTTCCTTGATGTAATGTTTAATTACATTACAGTACGCTCCAAATGTCAGAAGAGTTGGAACCTAAAAACTAAATTTGTCTTCTAATCAAGAACTTGTTCATGGAACCTCGTATCAGCATAAATTGGGGGACTAATTAAAATGTGACATATAGTAAGGATTTAGGGTTTGACCTGGGAGCAAGAAGCGCAGAACTTGAGCTCCACGGTGCTCTTTGGCCTGCGGGGGCCCTCCGGGCCGCGCGGCCTGCCCCCGCCCGAGAGGTAGACGGAGGCGACGTGGTTGATGGACGGGTGGCCGAAAGAGAAGGGCTTTCCGGCGGGCGAGAAGACGACCAGCGCGACCTCTGTGCGGCGCTTCGAGAAGCAGACCTGCCGGGCCTCGTCGTTGGCAATCCTCTTGATCTCGATTCCAATTCTTAATATTCAAAATAAAATGCACTAGCAAGAAAGATGGATCGAAATATTTTCTTCGCCAGGTTAATCTTGTTTGATAATGAACATTCGTGCTAGAAAATATAGTTCAAAAAGATGTGCATCAAAAGAACGCAACTGCATAGGCAAAGGATTTCTTACACTTTCTTTATGGGTGTCAGATTGTACCTCACACCTAAAACTGTCCAGCCCTGATGTCTCTGTCCAGGCGATCGGCGTTAAGTGTACCAGGTAATTCCCTGAAATCTTCGTTGAATATTGAGTAAGCACTGCATATAAAATGGAAAGTATGCCCGTGAGTTATTGGATACATTAGAGTAAGAGAATATGCAAGCAGAAAGGATACCATATAAAATTTTGTATGCACTGCATATAAAATTCTTTGTACCACTGGAAAACTCAGACAAAAAAAAGTGTGTTCAGTTGTTTTCTGCAATCAAGTAGACTCCCCAAGACTTCAGCAGAAATCTTCAAAAATTCATCCATCAAATCATATAAATATTATCTCAACGACCCATAGCAGAGCATTTCATTAGACAAAGAAGTTCGAAAAAAGGAAAAATAAAGTTTTGATTACAAGTATAATCAGAATATTTTGTTACTGTCAAAAATACTACATGACTTCAATCTTTCTCAAACCGTACAAGCTTCTTTTAAAACATACGATTTTCTAGACATGCAATTGATATGTAGACATATTGATCTTATATGAATCATACGATGAAATACCGCATGAGGGAATATATAGGAATACAAATCTGCCGAATCACCCATGGTAGGATCTTCTACATCCTAGGTTTCCTTGTTCCGTCATCTGGCTTATGTTATTCATGTTGCATCGTTTTAATTATACTTGATCAGAATATTTTGTTGCTGAGAAAAATGTTACATTGATCAGAAAATGCTGAATCTCATACAAATCCTGATACTAAATGTACCATTAGAGAGGACGCAGAAGAGTTTTGTAGGGAGAAGCATAAGTTACTATTTCCGTGTCAACATCGATTGTCAACAATTGGAGGCTCTTTAGAAATTCCATGGTAATTCAGTAGTTTAGGTATGAATTTCTGTAGAGACGAGGAATCAGTACTAAAAGGGACAGTTACCAAAAATCAATGTTAGCAGTCTCCAATTCAAAGTAGGATGCTGAAAGAACTCACTGCACTTTAAGCTCTAACAGACTGAGCCTCTTGTGCTGGAAAAGAAGAGGAAATGTGTAAGCACAATCCACAGTACTCATTTACTTGCTCCTGAAGTCCATATAACATTAGTGATCAGTGTAGACAAAACAACTGAACTTTCAGAGCACCGATGGAATAAGTTTGGAAGCTCATGAACAATTTTAATGAGCATAGGGCTATACATCAATTGGCAGAGCAAGTCACCTATCCTGGAATTTAAACATTAAGCACAAAGGTGGCAGCTCTGGAGAATTCCTTCAAATTATCAGAAGAACTTCTCCAGTCTCCATATCTCAAGCAAGCTTATCCAATTTTTCCAGTGGCAAAGCAGGAAAAAAAAGAAGGAAAACCCATCTGAAAATAGGGAAATTGACGGTAAAGCTTTCTTCTCTACGAAAAATTATTCAGTAGGACGGGTTTACCACATGGCAGTGGTGAATGGTGCTCCGGTCCAATGATATATGGCACACGGTAACATCAAAAGTCAAAAAAAAAAATCAAACAATTGCCAAATATCATTAAGATATTATCATGTATCATTATACCATTGGACGGGCTCACCATTCACCACCACCACATGGTGAGCCCGTTCCACTAAATAATTTATCCTTCGTTACAAACCAAATGAAATACTAGATACGACTTCCTTGAATGTTTCATAGTCCTTTCAATGACTCTAAAATCCTTTCTGCTATACAAGCTTTTTCGATTTGTGACATATATTGAAACAAGAATATAACCTGAAGGCATGTCTAGACGTATACCTGACTTCACCATGTTGTCTCTTTCCAAGATTCAAAAGTATGAGCAAAAACCCTGTACCAAGTATCTGCATGAAGTATAATGACACAAATGAAGGAGTTTAACAAGTCAGACTATTTATATTTCAAGAAACAGATGATCTACTTAAGAGTTAGCCTAAAGCAATTTGTAGACAAACCATGAATTTGCACCTACACAATGTTCTTACAAGTATGATAAGAACCAATTTATGTATGTCCAGATATAATATTAGTAGCTACAACAAAAGACTTACATATAAAGGACCCAAATCCCATTTATTAGCTACAGGTGCCAATGAAAACCAAAGGAAGATGCAAACCCATGCTTTCAGACTGATAGAGAAAATTGCCATCAACAGGAAATCTATTGAAATTGATAAGAAAACTAGTCATCTAATCAAGGTATACTATATTTTATAAAGACATTCTGATTCCAAAAATAGAAGCATACCAGGCAATCTCAGTTTCTCACGGAGAAAATGGAAGATTCTCCTTTTCCACCAGCTTGTTGACTGTGGAATCCGAAACCTCTGAATATCCAAAAAGGAAAATCTTAATCTTAATCTTATTACAAACAATTTCTTATATATATATATATATATATATATATATATATATATATATATATATATATATATATATATAAAAATCCTAACCAGGTCTTCATCTTCATCTTCATCCTCCTGAAGATACTTAGCAGGTGGCTTTGGCATGACCGCTACCACCAAAGAGTCTGCTCGTCTTCCTCCTGTTCCCCAACAGGATTTTTTGTCGGGAGGAAGAAGAAATTAAAAACCCTAGCCCTAATTTTGAAGAGAACGGGCTCTAGGGTTAGGGTTTTGGAGTTGGGGGAAAGGAAGGAGAAGAAGAGGAGGAGAGGAGGGTGTTGCTGAACTAGAGTTAGGGTTTTGGATCTATCCTTAGGATTTTGGAGTTGGGGGAGAGGAGGGAGGAGAAAGGAGGAGAAGGAGAAGACCGACCAGAAATATTGGGAGAGAGAATTTTTTTTGTTGAAGCGCGCGGGGTGTAGAAGGATTTTGCCAAAAATTTAACTTAAAAAATATTACAAGTTTGCCACCGCTCTAAACTATTAATGACGCTTTGTTTTATAAACGTCATAAAAAGTCCAGAATTAGTCAAAACCGTCATAGAAATAAAGGTATTTCGAACTTTGATAACGCTTAGGTATCAGGCGTCATCAATACGTCTTGTCGAGCGTTATTAAAAGAATTTTTTGTTGTAGTGTGGGATGTGGATGAAGTGCCCTGAGAACGTCTCCGCATCTCTTCATTCAGTTTATAAGTCATTATATATATATATATATATATATATATATATATATATATATATATATATATATATACTAGTCATAACCCGTGCCCATAGGGCATGGTTCATTTAAGGTATTCCCCCTCAAAATCTTGGACCCCCAATTTTAAACGAACAATAATAATTATGAGGCCCCCATCAAAATATTAAATCCCAACCACTGCTGGACCCCACTCTCAATAATGCTCATCCACAACCATTATGAGTGCAAATCCCACTCTTTGGATTCCCCATAAAACCCCACTCTCATTATGAGTGCAAACCCCACTCTTTGGATTCCCCACAAAACCCCACTCTCAATAATGCTCATCCACAACCGTTGATTCACCAAGATTAAATCCCAACCACTCTTTATCTTGGCACAGTCAGCCCTAGGATTCAAAAACCTTTGTGTTTTGTATAATAGATATATTGGAGGTAGAGAGAGAGTGCTCAAAGAAGCACCAACATAGACTAAGAGATGAAACTGCGCTCAGTTAGGGGTTAAAAATATTAGTATATATAGATTGAGGATAATTTGATAAATGACTAAATTTAAAACGGTTTTCGATTCGATTCGATTCGGTTCGGTTACTCGGATCATGAACCGAAAATCGAACCGTTATTTCAAATTTTTAAACCGAAAACTGAATCGATAATTCAAAAACCGAACCATTTGTCATATTTCAGTTTTCGGTTTTCGATTTTCAACCGTTATATGCTCACCCTAAGTGTTATGTGGTTTCAAATCTTCCAGGATTATGGTACGATGGTCTTTGTGAATAGTTTAAGTTAAATGGTCTATCAATGTCAGGAATCTGCCTAATTCGAATGACCATTGTGGTTATCGAAAAGAGATACAAATCCTGATGGGATGGCAGAATATCGATAGATCGAGTCGAAGACGTATTATTCTTTCCATTTAAAATGATGGAAGTTTAAGATAGTGGACTCAAAAACAAAACAAAAGAACCGTCTAATACATATTGTTGGACACTAAAAAAAAATATCAAATGTTACATTTTGATTTTATATTCTTTTCCTTCCAAACCAAAAAAAGAGCCCGAAAGGAACCAACAACGCAAGGAAAACAGAAAAAAAGGGAGTCCTCCTAAATCAATAGGCTCTTTCGTTTGCATCTAGCCACCCAAATGATCTTGCAAACCCATACACTATCTTTCAATCTTAACGTTAATTTTTGGTTCGAAACAGATTTTTTTCCACCAATTATTTTTGACTACTTTAGTTACCATTTGAAATTGAAAGATTTATTTCAAATTGGCAAAATGCAAAATGGTACTCTCATGAAAGTTGATATTGTCGTTTTAAACCAATTTTGTTGGTAAAACCGATAAATACATGAACCAAATTATATTCGTTCTTTTTTTTTTTCCTTTTGAACAAATGAGAACAAAAAATGTTTCATTTAAAATCAGAACCAAACTAGTCGTAAATTTAATAGTAAATGTTCATTTAAGCTAATAAGAATGAGGCCTACTAAGATATAGTCCATAATTCATGGACTAATGGACTGGCGGACAGACTATATGATTGAGAGAAACAAAATTCAACTATGATAAACAGAACTAATTAGATGTTATTAATATATAATGACTTTTTATAAACACCTATTATGCCCAGGGCCATTTGGGGGGGAGGGGGAAGCAAAGGTTAACAAAAGCTAGTAGAAAATTTAATGTTGAAAATTTAATTTTTGTTGCCAAATATATCTTAAAAAACTAGCAAAGGTTAACAAAAGCTACTAGAAAATTTAGACCATGTTTGAGATTGTTGTTGCTTTTCAAAAAGTCAATAATAGAAATAGATTTTGGTAGTAGGTGGAAGATTGTAGGGGTAAGCGTTCTGTTTCAACCCAAACTAAAATAGTCAAAAACAAATAAATTTAGCTTCTAACGAATCGAATTTAGTCATAACCGAAACCAGTCCGAATCGATAATTGACACGCTTTATTCTGTTTGTTCGGTTGAATTATTTTTATTGTTTAATAGTTAGGACCAAAGTTGAAATTGTGGTTAAATTGTATTAAAATTATAATTTTTATACATAGTTTAGTTGCATTTTAAAGTTGGGCCCAAAATTGTACTAGTTGTTAAATTATCAAAGTTGGAGTTTAAAACACGTACATAGGATTGTTGTTTTCAAAATATACACTTTCTTAAACATAACATATGCATAAAATTGAGGGTATTTACATAATTGTGTAAGTCCTATTTGATTTTCAATTTTGGACTAATACCGAAATCGAATAAGAAATTTTACTATATTCAACTGAACCGAAATATTTTCAAAACGAACCCTAATCTCTTTTTCGGTTCTCGGTCCAAAACCAAATAATGCTCACCCCTAAACTAATGTCAAAAGTTACCCTTCAAGCAGTATCCGACACAGTGGAGAAGGTGAAGATGAAGATGTCATAGGTTTTGTATGTGAGTGCAGTGAGTTCATTGATGTATGTGACGGTGTGCACATGTCCCGAAGTGTCATATATGTGGTCAGTTTAGTAAGCCCATTGATATCAAATCCAAGAATACTTCATTGGGAGGTAGTAAGGTGGATCCTTCCATATCTAAATGGCTTAAAGGATCTTGTTTTATTATTTTACCAATTAGAGCATGAACTTAGTCAGTTGTAGGGTAATGTGAATATTGATTACGTTGTTTATTTGGACAAAAGAAGATCTACAAGCTATATTTGTACCCTTATGTATTTTCTAGTTAATTGGAAGTCGACACTTCAGAATATTATAGCGTTTTTCATTATAGAGTCCGAGAACATGGCGACAGCCAAGGTGTGTAAGGAGGTTGTGTGGTTAAGAGGCATGGCTCATTAGTTTTGATTTGAGAAGATGCAGATTCTAGTATTTTTTGACAGTCAGAAAACGGTAAAATTTCTTATTCGGATAAAACACATACATAAACATTTTTAGTTGTAAAATATTTATAAAATTGAGGATATTTAATAATTGGATAAGTCATGTTCAAATTTTGGTTTTTGATCAAACTGAAAGTCAAAATCGAAATCGAAATTGAATAATTTTTTTAGAACTTTCAAAATCGAATCGATTATCGATTCTGGGTCCAAGACTGAATATAATGCTCACCCCCTCCTTCAACCAACCAAGTTGAGGCAATATTGAGAATATTTTCATTGTTGTCTTGGTAGTTTCCTGTTGCGTCTTATTTTTGTGAAATCCAATCCATTTGTGGTTTCGGTCTAAATTGTGAAGTTTAGAAAGAAAAAAAATTCTCTAAAACAAATTTCAAGTTAAATTTAGCAACCGAACTCGAGTGGCTCTTTGATTACCGAGGATAGGTACAAGACCCTGGCTATGTGGCGGAAGATCAGTGGATCGAGTCACATGGGCGTATTATTTTTTCTATTTATAATAATTGTGGTAGTTAGGGACAGTGAACCCAGAAGACATGCAATGCAGCGGGACTTTGAGATTCGTGGATCGAGCCACATGGACGTATTATTTCTTTAATTTATAATAATGGAAAGTCCCGTGTAGCAATAGATGAAAACTATTGGAAATCTAAGAGAATGTGAACTGAGCTTTTTCATCAGCCCAGACTATGGAGGCCTACCATACAAATTTAGGCCCAATAATAATACAAAGCGCCGACCAAAAATAAGGCAAATAACTAGTTGGTTTCTTGGTACGGAAGCTTGTCGATGGTTTGACAAGCACATCTAGCTCAAGTGGCTAAGTTGGGATTTATCCCTTCATAGGTTGTGAGTTCAAGTATTGGAAGAAGCAATGAGCAAAGCCGGGTGGAGAGAGCCTACAGGCTGGGTTATGGGCCTACAGACCAAGTTATGAGCCTTCGGGCCGAGTTATGTCATCTTCGACTCTACATGGGGAAATCGTGTCGCTGACTTTAGTAGAGAATTCAAGTCCGAGACAAGGACACCTAAAAAAAAAAATCCGCAACTTCGGCACGTCTATTGGAAACTTGACATGTCTATTTGCTGTACTTGTTCCACGTTGAATATTGTATGCTAACAAGCTCTTTTTAATCAAGCATGGTATATCCTTAAGTTATGCAACATTCGTTCTCGTTAAAATACAGTGTTTTTAGAACACTTTATGATCATATTATGTCTTTGAAATCAGAAAAAAATAATTCTACAGACTAAGAAATTATTCGGTGGTCCGAGCTCACTATACGACTATACGACAGTAGTGAGCCATAAACCTCTCTCCATTGATATAATGACACATAATTTTGGATTGTTATTAATTTAAGGCTTAATTGCAACTTAATACCCTCAACTATTCCACTTTTTGAACTTATACCCTAAACTTTGATTAAGCCTTAATTTAATCTTACATGAAATTCACTATGTGACAGTGGTGTATTATCGTATTATTGGAGGGGACACATTCACGTGTTGAGTCCCGTCTACTGAATAATTTTTCCTACAGAGTGCCATAAAACTGATCAATCATGTTTTACGGATCACATATTGGAGTTCGTCCATAAAATTGAAACAGTCGAAATGATAAAAATGATGAACGGTAATATAATATATTTGTAGAAAGATAGTGTTAGTGCCGAGGCACAATTTTCGATGAAAAATTCTGAAACTGAAACAATTGTACACACAACGTTTCAAATGCAGCACCTTAAAGAAGGTGTGCAACAGAGATCCTGGAGGATTCTGAATTACGAGGATCTAAAAAGATTCTACGTAATACACAAAAAATCTAAAGAGACTTTGTGCAAGCAACTATCGGCAGTAGAGCTTCTAAAAAGAAGTTACTGTAAAAGGCAACAGCAGCGATGACAGGTGAGAATGAGATGCTGGGGTGAATGAACCACCGTTGCTCAAAGCTTTATTCGCCCCACACGAGCACGAACAGCTTCCAGGAACCAGCAAGTTCACGAAGAACTTCTGGAACGCTCGTAAGTCAATATTTGAGACTTGAACGGACTTCCTGGACTTAACAGACTCCCTCAACTCTCTTCTTGGTGCATCTTTCAAAGGAGGTCAAGGGGCTCTATTTATAGAGTGGAGTTGAGACTTCACCTCTTCTCCTATCCGATGTGGGACTAAAATACCAATACTCAAAAATAGAGTTTGATATTTTAGATCATCCCACAATCAGCATAGAAGTGTGCCAGTCCACGCCTACCCCCCGAACACTCCCGTGCATGCACGAGACATCCTGGAGTCCGTGTCCGAGTCCGAGTCCGCACAACAAAAATCAACTTGCATCCTTGTTGGATTTAATCATTTTTCCTTCTAGGAAAATACTCCCACATGGCACAAACTTGTGCCCCACTACACCTCATGTGCACACCTCAACACAAGCAATGCATTATATTGAGATACTCATCATTTGGTGTAGCCGATGTGGGACTATCTTTTCTAGTCCAAAGGCAAAAAATACCAACAATCCCCCACATATCTCAATATATGGGTTGAGCGTTCCCCACAGTGACTGTCCATCATGCATTAGGAGAGATGTCGCTGCGACTTGAATCTTTTCGCATAGGTTAAATAACAGCATGATATAAGAATGGACTAAGCCTTGAATTCTGCACCATAACTGTAATTATTTCTACTCACATAATGACATCAACTGTACTTCTGGCTGCACATTGAAGGCCTTGTGCCAGCCTGGTTTCAGTGTATAATTTTTGGGCGTCTACAAGTTTACCCACAAGAGACGGCCTGATATCTCTGTCCATACACTATAGGTGAGTTCTTTATTAAAGAGATATGGCATGAAGCCTTGCGCTTCCTTGCGGTGCTACGCCGCTATGACATGGCCTGAAGCCGAGGCATTACCCCTACCTTGGAACCTCATCGTAGTGTCATACTACTATAGCATGAGGTCTCAGCCTCTTTGTAGTGCCAATCTACTCAGCATGAAGCCTAAGGCTTCCTTGCGGTGTTACGCCGCAACGACATGGCTTGCAATGCCGAGGCTTTACCCCTACCTGGGTACCTCATCGTGGTGTCGTGCCACTGTAACATGGGGCCATCCTCCTCTTTGTAGTGCTGCCTACAACTCTTTAATTACGTCATACAGCATTAGGCTACCTGCCTATTTGCGGTGCTACGCCGCTATGACTTGGCTTGCAAAGCCGAGGCATTACCCCTACCTGGGAACCTCATGGTGGAGTCACCCCACTGTAGCATGGAGTTTCACTCCTTGTAGTGCTGCTCTACCGTGCTTCCTGTAAAGCACACCAGGCATTCACTCTGCCTGAGAACTCATTAAGGCGTTTAAGCCAACCTTCCACAGGATCTGTTTTTTCCGCAGAAAATATATAGTAGACAACAGTGGTTATGGGTCTGTATCCCTTCCATGTTCCAGAGAACAAGTACCCACTGTTACCTGATAGTTCCCCAGTCAGTGATCCTCCTTTGAACCAAAAGTTAGATGCCTAGTAGATTTCTCTTTGAACTAATAGCATAAAACTTTATGGTAGGATTACAAAGACACACTATCAGAATGCCTTCAAGCCCATTTTACAAGCTGTGTCATCGACCAACTGGCGCTTGAGGCCCTTTGTGAACGGATCTGCCAGGTTCTCCTGACTCCGAACATCAACCACTGCAATTACACCTCTTTTGATAAGATCATGTACTGCTCTGTGCTTCAACCGCACCGTTCTCTTCTTCCCGTTGAAGAGTTCATTTGATGCCACTGCTGCTGCCGCCTGGTTGTCACAGTATATCGGTATTGCCGGTATCTGAGCCCCAACCACCGGAAGATCATACATGAGCTCTCGAAGCCACTCTGCTTTATCTGCAGCAGCATCCAATGCAAAGAATTCAGATTCCATGGAGGAGCGAGATAACATAGTCTGCTTCTTCGACTTCCACGATATAGCAGCTCCGCCCATGGCGAATACGAATCCACCTATGGAATACTCGCTCTCCATATCTGAACACCAGCTAGCATCACTGGAGCCTTCCACTACTGACGGATCTCCGCTGTAGAAAAGTGCATATGTCTGAGTTTTCTTGAGATATCTCATAACACGCTTCACAGCTTTCCAGTGCTCAACGCCTGGATTGCTAGTGAACCGACTCAGCATTCCCACTGCAAAAGCTATGTCAGGCCTTGTGGCAGTAGTAGCGTACATCAAGCTTTCGATGACGCTAGCGTACTCCAACTGCCTGACGCTTTCCCTCGAATTTGGCTCCAGCTTCTGATCACTCCGGTACGGTGTATCAATAAAAGGAAGATCTTGATACCCGTAGCGAGTGAGCATCTTCTCAATATAATGAGATTGTGACAGCGCTATTTCAGTGCCTGTCCGGATGATCTTGAGCCCCAAGATTACGTCGGCATCCCCCAAGTCCTTCATACTGAACTTGGTCGAGAGAAATTTCTTTGTCTCTGTGATGCAGCTTAAATCCGTACCTAGGATTAGCATGTCGTCCACGTAAAGACATACGATTACTCCTCTTCCGTCAGCAAACTTCGTATAGACACACTTGTCTGTTTCAATGACCCTGTAGCCATTTGACCTTATCACCTTGTCAAACTTCTCATGCCACATTTTGGGAGCTTGTTTCAAACCATACAGAGACTTCATCAACTTGCAGACTTTGTCTTCCAGACCTCTGACGACAAAACCTTCTGGTTGTTGCATGTAGATCTCTTCGGTCAGCTCGTCATTAAGGAATGCCGTTTTCACATCCATCTGATGTATCACCTGTCACGCCCCGACCCGAAATCACCCGAATCATCGTCCTCGCAGGGGGCGTGATGCCGTACGAGCCTGGATTTGCGCTCGTGCAAGACAAGATGACAAGTTCTCAAATGGTTATCTTTTAAGTTGATATTCACAACGAAAGGAAAACAGAGTATACGAAACAAATCTCTTTATTGATATTCGAAATCGGATTACAAAGGCTTTCGATAGCCTAAACGGAATTTGCCAAATTGGCTACAACACTCAGGTTCTCTCTTGCCCACAAAGGATTTCACCGTTCCATACATCATGCCTTCTATATCTCGGCCGCATCAATCCAGTTGCATAGTCCGAGCGTCAAGCAATCGCACGCTTCAATACGCTTTGGCATTCCAAGCCTCAACGCGTTCAAGCAACGCTTCGCCGCGAGCCTTCCATTCCCTGCACCCTGCATGAAGCTGGTGGGGGATCGGTACGTTCGTCCTCGCATGTACTGAAGCAAAGATCATCTTTAAAAATCGACATCTTTAATATTTACATTGAATCATGCATCTTAGCTTATGATCTTGCTATGTTCTCCTTAGGGTCAATTTTATGGCATCTTTGAAAGCGTAAAGCATGTTATCATAGCAAGCATGTTATCGAATTGAATAGGCAAGCAAGCATTCTCGTGTTTGATTCGTGGCGCGACTTACCAAGCCGACGCACTCGCCCTTGCACCGACGCAAGGTGAATACGCCTATCAGATTTTTCTGTCATGTTATAGTGCTCTCTATGCGGATCTACACACGCACGATATGAGTGTACCTTACGCATTTGACCCAGGATCCGTCCATGCAGGATATACGTATACCTTGCACTTCCAACCCATCGCCCTTAACTATATGAAGGTCACTAGCTTGTCACAGCTAGAATGGACTTATACTCATCGAATCGAAAACATAAGACGATGGTAACTCTGTGCGGTTGCTAACCAACAATCAGAGGCCACCGAAATAATCGCGCGCAAGTGGCTTATCACATTCACTAGAAGGTCGCTACCCGTCTAAATGAAGTGCACCAACAATACCGAAAACGAAATCCCTCCTAGGCCGAACGGTCCCAGCGCCCTGGCGCGCCGCGTTCGAGGGATGCCCATGCACGGGCTTTTATATTCTTTAAGTCCATTTGACCATTTAACCATGCAACGAATCTTATATTTCATACAACCAAGCAAGTTCGCTTATCGCTATTTCAATTGGCACAACGCCTCAATGTTCTCAACGAATGTCCTAAGGCCATGAACATTTCGAAGGGCACCATGCCGCGTCGACAGTTATGCCATATCCGTGCCACAACTGTTCTTCTCGTCGCAACGACGCCATCTTTGATAAGTATTGTGCAGCTGCGCGCATTTGCCGTCTTTTGTGATCTCGTACACGTAGGCACGTTTCGACCGTATTTCAAATGTTCTATAACTTAGCATTCAATGTTCGGGGCTTGCGCGATATGGCGCTCGCCTATTGTCTTTTAATGTTCTAGCCGTCCTAACTCGTACGCGAAGGCACGGTATGGTTCATGCACTAAGGCACTCGATGAGTACAGTTATCCCATATTATTATGGCTTGCGCACCGCGGCGCTCGCCTTTGCGATATCCAATGTTTCGTAGCGACTCGTGCATTTGATGCACATTTCATTTCAATTGTACTAACTTAGTGTTCGACACACACTATGATTTATCTCCGATCGAACCACGCCCGTGGCGTCGATAGGTTAACTTAGCATACAATGATATTTTTGACTTATCGAATGAAGGAGTAAAAAGAAGTCAATCCTCCCACCTTGAGCCGATATGCCTTCGTCGTTTCGCCGAGCCGATGCGGCTCGATTTCCCAACATCGTTGCACGGCCACTCTCCTGACTTAGCCATTCGAGCACTTCGTGCTTTATTGAATTATACGTCCAATTCGCCTTAGCGTGCCAACGCCTTTGTCCGTCGCAGGGCGACGATTTGATTTCGCGGACCCCTTACTGAATAAGGCAAAACGTCGACCTCTAATATTTTCACGTCAAAGTATAACCTGCACACGAAACCAACTAAAATCAATACTTCATCGATTCGGACTTGTGTCTTGGTCGATTCGATTTCTTAGAATCTTCGAGCCGATTCAACGCACTTATCCTTCGGGGCAACGCGGCGCTTCGCATCGATTCACTCGATGCATTCTTCGGGACAAGGTAACTCTTCGCATCGACTTAGTTCGATGTGTTGCTCGGGACAACTTAACACTTGCATCGTTATTACTCGATGCGTTCCTCGGGTCGATACGTTTCTCGGGACAACGTAACTTTCGTATCGATTCGCATCGATACGCAATCGGGTCAACGGTACTCTTCGAGTCAACGACTCAGCATAATGCACCGTACGGAGCGGGGCATTACAGAATATACCACTCAAAACAAGGTTCGTTCCGAACCGAAACCAATACTAAATTTCCAAGGGTTTCATTAGATCGTTCCACGATCTCGTCTCACTATCGTTTGGATCGTACAACTTAGTTTGGAATCATACACATATTTTAGGCGTCCCACCAATATACGCATTTCAGCCAAGCTTAGTTGTAAGATATCGGAACAATGCTAACATGTAACTTCTTATTCTCAATCACTTACTATCTCGTATTCTCGATCGGACTTGGCTCTATTACTTGTTCTCGCAATTCTAGCGCACATGCATATTGATACATACGCGATCCGCCAACAAAAGTCAAGGCACGCGATGCGATTCAAAAATCGCATTTCTCACTTTGTATGTTTCATCGGGACTATCAGTTCTACGTGTCGTGTCAAGCCGTCATGCATCCGATCACAACGAGTCTCCGCAACGCCGTGCGTTCGGCGTCATTATCCAACGATTTCTGATGTTTCACTTCGCATCCTATCTCGACATGATTCTCTCTTGTTGACTTGCAAAAGCATCAACATTCAGGACTATGTCCGCTAGGTTACTTATACAGCCACCATGCTCAAATCCTTCTGACGCAAGTTTAAATTGACATTGCACAAAGGCCACAATCTATCCGACACAAATTTACTTCGAGTCGACAATGTTCAAGGCAACGACCGCCTTAGCACGAATGTCCTTATGACGCATCTTACATTCGATTTCCTAACGAGTAGGAATTCACTAGCCAAATTTCCAACTTATCCGTCTCGCAACATCGAATATGAGTTCGATTCACGCAAGCTCAATTGCAAGGTGAATCCGAATCTAATGACATAACTCGTAAGTCAGTTCCTTATTGTTCTCTCTCGTGCATAGCACGATCCTCGCAATCGCCTAGACTTATCGTCAACATGTATCACGTTAATTTGTTATCGATGCAATCCCATATGCGATATCGCATGGGTCATCTTACGGTCTGCAGCATTCAATTTGATTCGGCGGTCAAGTCTTCTAGGGTCAGCTGCCCCGAAGCTACGCTCGATAATTGTGGATCATCACCGAAGGACAGTGTACTACGAACCATGCTATATCTTATTTCGGAGACAAATCACGTTCCGACGATTCTTATGCGACTATCCAATCCGCACATAACCATTTCTATCAGCGCAACTGATACGCAACTATCCTCCGAGGCAAGTCATGCACTACCGTCAATGATTCTGCTATTCGCGATGCATCTACTCGCATCGAGTTCGAGTCTACCTTATTCGCGGGTCGACACACGAGATGCTATACGCATCGAGCAATCGTCGATGACTTATAGTCTCGCCCTGATCAATCACAAAATTTACGATCAACCAAGTTCATTCATTCTCGTATCGTTACTTACAAAATTTCATAGCGCGAGGCACACTCTATTTTGTATTCTCACATCGTTTACGTTTTCTTACGTATCGATCTCGATACGCCGTATCCATTTCGATAACGTAAGGGTCAACTTTGAATCCGTCTTAACGTCAACTTAGCTCGCATCGCATACATCCAAGTTCGCAACAAACTTTTCTATACGCATCGACTCATTCTCTGATTCGCCGCATCCCGCTATACTTTGATCGCGTAACTGAGTTACCGATTATCCAACATCGAACCCTCAAGTCATACGATCTTGCCCTCTAAGTTTTGCGTGTTTTCAGTCGTACTCAAATGAGTTTGGCCATAACGTTACCAACTATTTCTTAGGCACGATTACTCGCGTCAACCAACTTTCTTACCGAAGTCGCACATCGTGCGATCCGATTACATTTCGTCTCGCCCAACATTTTTATCGAAATTGCAAGTTATGTGATTCGATTCGCCTCGCCTAACATTTCAATCGGGATCGTAAGTCGTACGATTCGATTATAATTTGTATCGCCCAACATTTTCATCGAACTCGCAAGTCGTGCGGTTCGATTCCAACGTTTCGAGTTTTCTATCCCGTCGATCCGATCGTTGCCTCAAGGCATAATCGTTTCGCTAATTCCCGTCATTCGACCGGCACATAAATTTCCATTCAACGTATCATTCCATGATACAAGCCCCGCCTTACCGTTCTAACCGATCGTCGAAGAACACTTGCATCAACATGCCGTCGTACAAATTCTCAATCGAGTCTCGGTGCTATCCCGTCCGTTGCGGACAAACCTTCCGCAATTCTCATCATACGTCGATACAATTCATCGCATAAGTGGTATTGCATATACCACTCGGAATCGAGTCATTCATCGCCTACGTGGTATAGCATATACCACTCGAAATCAAGTCATTTCCCTCGTACTATACTTAGTATAAACCGACGATCTCTTCCGACTTACGATTTCCGCAGTGATCGTGCTTGATCACAACCGTAACTTTGATTTAAATCAAATCCGACACAATTCGGCCAATGCATTCATTTGCCAACACGAACTCGGTGCGCAACCGAACCGATCTCATTTTCTCGATTTATAACTTTTGTTTTCTTCCGTTTGCATCTTGTGCAAATTTTATTATCGATATCCGTTGCATCTCGAGCAACGATTTTATTTTGATACGCGTTGCACCACGTGCAATATTTTACTTTCGATACGCAATGCACATCGTGCACAAACTTATCTTCGACATTCATTGCATCTCGTGCAACGATTTAACATTTCATTTTTGACATTCAAAGTCAATGCTCAAATCCGTTTCAACACATTCGATATTGACTTATCACTTTCCATATCAACTTTCTTCGACTTTTCAACGCATCATTTACAATTAACGCGTGGCAATTGCTGCAGCAACATTCCACGACTTTTATTGTATCGATGCAACCAACGTTTCTCATACCGATCGTTGCAACCAACGAATATCTCGATTTACAATTCCGACGTGTTGCATCCACGGCAACAAATTCTCGAATTCATATATTGCAACTTGTTGCACATTCAGCAACAAACCTTCCCGACTTTTCCGTAACACCATGTAATTTCCAAACAACACGCGGCAAAATTATATGGTTGTATTAGACTTATTGTATGGAACATCCAGTGCGGCATCGAGTAGAGTCAAGAGTGATTTCGATTGGTGGTGGGCAACGTTTTGGAATTGAAATGAAACAAGCGTCCAGAGGAAATTGAGCCTAGAGCTCTGATACCAATTTGTCACGCCCCGACCCGAAATCACCCGAATCATCGTCCTCGCAGGGGGCGTGATGCCGCACGAGCCTGGATTTGCGCTCGTGCAAGGCAAGATGACAAGTTCTCAAATGGTTATCTTTTAAGTTGATATTCACAACGAAAGGAAAATAGAGTATACGAAACAAATCTCTTTATTGATATTCGAAATCGGATTACAAAGGCTTTCGATAGCCCAAACGGAATTTGCCAGATTGGCTACAACACTCAGGTTCTCTCTTGCCCACAAAGGATTTCACCGTTCCATACATCATGCCTTCTATATCTCGGCCGCATCAATCCAGTTGCATAGTCCGAGCGTCAAGCGATCGCACGCTTCAATACGCTTTGGCATTCTAAGCCTCAACGCGTTCAAGCAACGCTTCGCCGCGAGCCTTCCATTCCCTGCACCCTGCATGAAGCTGGTGGGGGATCGGTACGTTCGTCCTCGCATGTACTGAAGCAAAGATCATCTTTGAAAACCGACATCCTTAATATTTACGTTGAATCATGCATCTTAGCTTATGATCTTGCTATGTTCTCCTTAGGGTCAATTTTATGGCATCTTTGAAAGCGTAAAGCATGTTATCATAGCAAGCATGTTATCGAATTGAATAGGCAAGCAAGCATTCTCGTGTTTGATTCGTGGCGCGACTTACCAAGCCGACGCACTTGCCCTTGCACCGACGCAAGGTGAATACGCCTATCAGATTTCCCTGTCATGTTATAGTGCTCTCTATGCGGATCTACACACGCACGATATGAGTGTACCTTGCGCATTTGACCCAGGATCCGTTCATGCAGGATATACGTATACCTTGCACTTCTAACCCATCGCCCTTAACTATATGAAGGTCACTAGCTTGTCACAGCTAGAATGGACTTATACTCATCGAATCGAAAACATAAGACGATGGTAACTCTGTGCGGTTGCTAACCAACAATCAGAGGCCACCGAAATAATCGCGCGCAAGTGGCTTATCACATTCACTAGAAGGTCGCTACCCGTCTAAATGAAGTGCACCAACAATGCCGAAAACGAAATCCCTCCTAGGCCGAACGGTCCCAGCGCCCTGGCGCGCCGCGTTCGAGGGATGCCCATGCACGGGCTTTTATATTCTTTAAGTCCATTTGACCATTTAACCATGCAACGAATCTTATATTTCATACAACCAAGCAAGTTCGCTTATCGCTATTTCAATTGGCACAACGCCCCAATGTCCTCAACGAACGCCCTAAGGCCATGAACATTTCGAAGGGCACCATGCCGCGTCGACAGTTATGCCATATCCGTGCCACAACTGTTCTTCTCATCGCAACGATGCCATCTTTGATAAGTATTGTGCAGCTGCACGCATTCGCCGTCTTTTGTGATCTCGTACACGTAGGCACGTTTCGACCGTATTTCAAATGTTCTATAACTTAGCATTCAATGTTCGGGGCTTGCGCGATATGGCGCTCGCCTATTGTCTTTCAATGTTCTAGCCGTCCTAACTCGTACGTGAAGGCACGGTATGGTTCATGCACTAAGGCACTCGACGAGTACAGTTATCCTATATTATTATGGCTTGCGCACCGCGGCGCTCGCCTTTGCGATATCCAATGTTTCGTAGCGACTCGTGCATTTGATGCACATTTTATTTCAATTGTACTAACTTAGTGTTCGACACACACTATGATTTATCTCCGATCGAACCACGCCCGTGGCGTCGATAGGTTAACTTAGCATACAATGATATTTTTGACTTATCGAATGAAGGAGTAAAAAGAAGTCAATCCTCCCACCTTGAGCCGATATGCCTTCGTCGTTTCGCCGAGCCGATGCGGCTTGATTTCCTAACATCGTTGCACGGCCACTCTCCTGACTTAGCCATTCGAGCACTTCGTGCTTTATTGAATTATACGTCCAATTCGCCTTAGCGTGCCAACGCCTTTGTCCGTCGCAGGGCGACGATTTGATTTTGCGGACCCCTTACTGAATAAGGCAAAACGTCGACCTCTAATATTTTCACGTCAAAGTATAACCTGCACACGAAACCAACTAAAATCAATACTTCATCGATTCGGACTTGTGTCTTGGTCGATTCGATTTCTTAGAATCTTCGAGCCGATTCAACGCACTTATCCTTCGGGGCAACGTGGCGCTTCGCATCGATTCACTCGATGCATTCTTCGGGACAAGGTAACTCTTCGCATCGACTTAGTTCGATGTGTTGCTCGGGACAACTTAACACTTGCATCGTTATTACTCGATGCGTTCCTCGGGTCGATACGTTTCTCGGGACAACGTAACTTTCGTATCGATTCGCATCGATACGCAATCGGGTCAACGGTACTCTTCGAGTCAACGACTCAGCATAATGCACCGTGCGGAGCGGGGCATTACATCACCAGCTTGTGTATTGCTGCTAGAGCAATTAACAATCTGATGTTGTCATTCGAGCTACTGGAGCATAAGTGTCAAAGTAGTCGATCCCCTGCTTCTGAGCAAACCCCTTGGCCACTAGCCTGGCCTTGAACTTGTCAATGGTTCCATCTGCTTTCATCTTCTTCTTGAAGATCCATTTGCATCCGATGGGTCTTGCTCCTTCTGGCAGGTCAACCAATACCCATGTGTTGTTGGAGGTGATTGAGTCAATCTTGTTGTCTATCGCCTCCTTCCAGAATACAGCATCTCTGGTCTTCATCGCCTCATCATAGGTAAGCGGATCTGCTTCCACATGATAGGTGACGAAGTCATCTCCGAAGTCTTTCGGTCTCCTCGTTCACTTAGTTGACGGCTCAGCGAGTTCTGGTTCAGCTGGTGTCTCCTTGACGACAGCTTCATCTTGGACTACTGGTTCATTAAAGACTTCTGTCTGCTTTGTACCCTCATCATTCTCCGGAAGATCCGCGAGAACAATATTCTTGTGTTTTGCAAACTTGTCTTCAAAGTATTCAGCATCACGAGATTCGATGATATGGTTTGACTCGATATCAAGGAATCTCCAAGCATCACTCTTCTCGGCATACCCCAAGAAGATCGCCTTCGTAGTCCTTGTCCCCAGCTTCTGAATCTTCAGATCCGGGAGCTTCACATAAGCCAGACACCCCCACACTCGAATGACATTCAAGTTAGGTCTGACTTTGAACCAGAGTTCATGAGGAGTTATGTCGGAAGTTGCATATGGCACTCTGTTCAGAATGAACGTTGCCGTTAGTGCAGCTTCTCCCCAGTAACACTTTGGAAGACCCGCAGTCAACGGCATGGAGTTCATCATCTCTGTCAACGTTCTGTTCTTCCTTTCTGCTACTCCGTTGGATTGAGGAGAGTACGGAGCCGTTGTCTCATTGATGATTCCATGTTCTTTGCAGAATGATAAGAATTCATGAGACTGATACTCCCCGCCTCGATCACTCCTTAACCTCTTGAGTTGTTGTCCAGTTTGCCGCTCAGCCTCGGCCCTGAACTCCTTGAACTTCTCGAATGCTTCGTCTTTAGACTTGAGCAAGTAGACGAAAGCATACTTTGAAAAGTCATCTATGAAAGTAATGAAATACTTCATCCCGGCCTTTGTAGAGAATTGTTTGAAGTCACAGATATCTGAGTGAACCAACTCCAGAAGATTTGTGCTTCGATGGACCCTGTGAAAGGGTTTCCTTGTGATCTTCGTCTGAGCACATACTTCGTATTTCTCTACCTTACCCCCACACTTGGAGATAAGTGTAGTGCCCCGTCCCTACATCGTGCCTCGTACTCTGTCCACGGGGTGCGCGAGAAAGGAACACTGTCGCTATCGATTCGGCCGGGACCGATAGGTCGGGATCGACCGAGTCGATCAAACGGGAACGGTTGAATTAAGATCCATTCCTCGTTATGGAATGTCTTCTTCGGAACCAAGTCCCATATTCAGTGGGTTGCGCCTCGAGGATTGATTCTGCGGCTGAGTCGGGAGAGACCTCCCGTTGCTCTGCTTTTCACGCCGCTTGCGTTGGTTTTGGCTTTGTTTTCTGAATGCGTTTCGTGGATGTTTTCGATGGTTTTCATGGCTTACATTTCGAACTCGCATTTCCTATCGAACTCTTTGAATAATGCAGTGTTCTAATCGGTTGCTTGTGCGATTTCAGGTAATCGCGTAGGCGACGTCTAGCGCGACCAACAAGTTCGCTCGCCAAGGTAAACTCAAGGTGAGTGGCTGACCCTTCTCTTCTCGACCCCCTTCTTAAGCAAAATCGGTAGTGTTGATACGAATAAAAAGATAAATGCAAAGGCACGAAAGGCACGAAAGGCACAAAAGGCACGAAAGGCACGAACACGGGAAAATGAAATGAGTTTTTAAAAAGAATGGTAGGCTATGTCTTAATAACTAAAAAGAAGAAAAATGGTCTTTGCACGGTCATTGGACAACTTGTCGACAAGGTAGAGTTTTCCCGAACGGCAACCCGGGGCCACGGGACCGTTGCGGCCAAGAAAGGAAACAAATACAAAAGCTGTGCTGGGCACAACGTTAGGCGAGGACTTGCAGCGGGGCTCGCTACTCGCGCTGAAAGGGCCTCGTCTAATCAAAGCAAAAAGGAGTCCACAATGGCTCTGGGAGCCAGTGACCAACACACGAAGTATAGCACTTAATATGCAAAAGATAACTATTGAAAGGAAAGAACATGGTAAGTTTCATAAGGCGCGACGCGGTCCGCCGGGATAAGTTCCAACGTAAAGTTCACTATGCTTGTCATTACTTGTTTGGAAATTCATTAGGATGGCTAGAAACATTCATTCTCTAATGTCATATAAACTCTTCAACCAAATGAGAGCTTGGAATTTAAATAGCCACGCACCAGTACAAAGTGTAATGTACTGATCCTCGCTCTCCACGCAGGTACCCCGAACCACGAAGGGCGTGCCAACTAGAGCTCAAGGCGGCGTGAACTCTTTTGAAGCCTCGTCCGTGTGAAGGCTTGTTTTCTGGATTTCCTTTTGAAGAAGACCGCACATCAGTCCAAAGAAAAATGACGACTCGACTTTCCGCCATAGCAGGTGGAAATATCTATTGGTTTTTACTTGTATAAAAGGGTGTAATGTATGGAACGACTATCTCATCGGCGTTCATTTTTGTAAGTCGAAGTCATATTGTAGCCCGCGCGGCAATGATTGTAAAAAGAAGTCTATGTAAAGTTCATATTATCAATAAAAAGTCTATTTCCATTTCAAATGTGTTGTTCAATTTCTCTGCGTACTCTAATTTGATGTTGTGTTTCGGATAACCTTATAACTATGCCTTGTGCGAACGCAACTTAGGTTCGCACGGCATCACGCCCGGGGGACGACTATCGATTCGACGGAATCGGGGCGTGACATAATGGTATCAGAGCACGGCTTTACATCCTTTGGCCTCGCGTCTAGAGTTTCAAACCTTTGACCACGCAACGATGAGATAAGTTGTTCCATACAATGAGTCCGTAATAATTTGAGACTGATGCGTTGCCTTCGTATCGCAGAAGTGGCGGAACCCACGGCCGAGCAAGAACAGAGCGCTTCCAGCGGCTCTAGTAGCTCGCATCGTCCGCATGCCGGACCTTCTAACGATACCATCGAAAGAATGCTGCGCATGATGGAGGCGCAGCGGAACCAGTCCGAGAACCGACATCAACGAGTAGAGGAACGACAGGCCCAGTTCGAAGCTCGCTTCGACGCGCACATCAAACTTTAACAAAAGCAGATGGATACCCTGCAACAGATCGTCCAGACGTTCGCGGCCAACGGAAATTCGGCGACGGCACCTACCGTCACCGTGCCTACTACCACCGTGCCGACGATTCCACCCATTGAAGTCGACACGGCGGAGCTCGAGCTTCAACCAGCGGCACCGAAAAAGTACAACTTTGAAGTGTCAGAATTCAAGAAGGCGTGTCGCACTTCCTTCAGCGGCACCGAGGGCCCTTCCATTGCGATCGACTGGCTGGAAGAACTAGAAGACCACTTCGAGCTTCTCGGCATCGAAGAATCAAAGCAAGTTGCCTGCGCACAACTTCAACTACGGTTGAACGCGCACGACTGGTGGGCCGTGCGCAAGCGAGCGATTCGACCGGACAACACTACCGCGCCGATCTCTTGGGCCACGTTCCGCAAGGCTTTCGAACTCGAGTACCTTCCGTCCGCCGTTCGCCAAGCAAAAGAAAATGAATTCATGTCGTTGAAGCAGGGGAGCAGGACGGTGCAACAGTACGCCGCAGAGTTCAACAAATTGTCCAAGTTCGCTGGTGCGTTTCTGCCTACTGAAGAGTGCCGCGTGCGATGGTTCGAAGTGGGACTGCGACAATCTATTGGTGCGCATGTCGGCGTCCCGGAGTACAAGACCACGGGCGAGGCTATGAATCACGCTCTCCGTCTTGAGAGCCTGCTTCCTTCCGGTGCTGAAGACGTTGTGCGCCACTCCAATCACAAACGTCCTAGCTATACGGGAGGCAACAATCACGCGTCAAAGCGTCCACACACTGGCGGCTACCAAGGCAAGAACCCGTTACCGTGATGCAGGAATTGCCATCAGCTTGGGCATACCGAAGACCACTGCTTTGCCAAGGCAGAGTGCTATGCTTGTGGGCGGAGGGGTCACTATGCCCGAGACTGCCAGAATCCTCGACCGAATCGCAATGGCCCTCCCCAATAAAACCGTCAGGAGAATCGAGTGCAGGCGCCTCGACCTACTCCGCCTGCCCAACCAAACCATCAAGACAGGCGTCCGAATGCACAAGGACGCGTCTACGCCTTGACTCGAGATGAAGCGCTTGCATCAGACACGGTCGTGACAGGTATACTTAGTTTTAATAATGTGCCTGCTCGCGTACTATTTGATTCAGGTGCTTCGCATAGTTTTATAGCGGCGGACTTTGTCGCCGAGCACAAATTTCCTTTAGTATCATTAGACCTCGACCTTAGCGTGAGCACACCTTGGGCACACCAATACTCACTAATTCAGCCTGCATCGACGGGATTATCTGTATCGGCGGTCAAAAGATCGGTCTGGACGTGATGGTCCTAGACATGAATGACTTCGATATCATTCTGGGGATGGATTGGCTCGGGCCGTGCAACGCAACCATAGACTGTGCCAGGAAGACGGTCACTTTCCGCATACCAGGAGTGCCTGAATTCTGCTTTTCGTGTGGTGAGGCGTCGTCGACCTGCATGTTGATCTCGGCAATCTCTGCTCGGAGGATGTTGTATTCTGGGTGCGAAGGCTACTTGGCGTCCGTCCGAGACATGCGACAGGAGGGTGCAAACGTAGGTCAGACCGACGTTGTGGCAGAATTCCCCGATGTGTTCCCGGACGAGCTACCCGGCATGCCTCTCGACCGAGAGATCGAGTTCAGCATCGATACATTCCCCGATACTCGACCGATTTCAAAGGCCCCGTACAGAATGGCCCCCGCCGAGCTGAAGGAGCTCAAGACCCAGTTACAAGAATTACTCGACAGGGGATTTATTCGGCCTAGTGTTTCACCGTGGGGAGCGCCCGTGTTGTTCGTGAAGAAAAAGGATGGGTCCATGCGTCTGTGCGTCGATTACCGAGAGCTGAACAAGGCCACCATCCGGAACAAGTATCCTTTGCCCCGCATAGACGACTTATTCGATCAACTGCAAGGCGCCTCGGTATTTTCGAAGATTGATCTCCGCTCGGGCTATCATCAACTCAAGATCAAGTCTGACGACGTGCAAAAGTCAGCCTTTCGCACTCGGTACGGCCACTACGAGTTCCTGGTGATGCCATTCGGCCTGACGAACGCCCCTGCCGCCTTCATGGACCTAATGAATCGGGTGTTTCGACCCTTCCTTGATAAATTTGTGGTAGTCTTTATTGACGACATTCTCGTTTACTCGAAAGACAGGGCGCAGCATGCAGAACATCTGCGGACCGTGCTCCAGACACTTCGAGAGAACCAGCTATTTGCGAAGCGGAGTAAGTGCGAATTTTGGCTCAGCAGCGTATCCTTCCTTGGTCACATCATTTCGTTCGAAGGCATTGCAGTCGACCCGAAGTAAGTGGAAGCCGTTGCTGATTGGAAGAGGCCTGCGTCTGCTAGCGAGATTAGAAGCTTTCTTGGTTTGGCGGGATACTATCGACGCTTCGTGAAAGACTTCGCGAAGATTGCATCGCCACTGACTCGCCTCACTCAAAAGGGAGTCGTGTATGAGTGGTCGGATGACTGTGAAGCTTCATTCCAGGAGCTAAAACAGCGACTGATTTCGGCACCCATACTCGCACTTCCAGATGGGCCAGAGGGTTTTCAGATATTTAGCGATGCTTCAGGCCAGGGCTTGGGATGTGTGCTCATGCAGCGGAACAAGGTGATATCATTCGCCTCCAGACAGTTGAAGCCGCACGAGAAGAACTATCCTACGCACGACTTGGAGTTAGCGGCGATTGTGTTCGCGTTGAAATTGTGGCGTCACTATCTATATGGCGTGGCGTGCGCGATCTATACCGACCACAAGAGCCTCAAGTATCTCTTCACCCAGAAGGAACTGAACTTACGACAGCGGCGCTGGCTCGAACTAATCAAGGACTATGACTTGACGATCGACTACACTCCGGGCAAGAGAAATGTGGTGGCGGACGCTCTGAGTCGGAAATACCTTACCTCGCTATCCATCGACCGCAGACTACTACAAGATCTCGAAGAAATGGGCATCGATCTCCGGGTTCGATTCAGGGATATACGGTTGGCGCAGCTGCAGTTAGAGCCGAGTTTGCTGGAAAAGATCATGGCCGCTCAGAAGGATGATCCGTACCTGAAGAAAATACGCGAGCGAATTTCAACAGGTAGTGTGACCGACTTTACGGAAGACAAGACCGGCGCGCTGCGATTGAATGGCCGACTATGTGTTCCGGATGATTCTGAACTACGAAAGGAGATTATGTCGGAGGCGCATCACGCGAAATATACCTTGCATCCAGGCAGTACCAAGATGTACAAGGACCTCCGTACGACTTTCTGGTGGCACGGGATGAAGAGAGATGTGGCGCTCTTCGTGTCACAATGCATGGCCTGTCAGCAGGTGAAAGCTGAGCATCAGCGACCGGGCGGGGAGATGCAGAACCTTGCCATTCCAGAGTGGAAATGGGATCATGTCACGATGGACTTTATTGTTGGCCTGCCGAAGACACCACGGGGGAGCGACGCCATCTGGGTCATCGTCGATCGATTAACCAAGTCGGCGTACTTCATTGCCATTAAAGTTACTTGGAGCGTTGATCGGCTGGCGCAGATTTATCTTGACGAGATCGTACGGCTGCACGGAGTTCCAGTATCCATCGCCTCTGATCGGGATTCACGGTTCATGTCGCGATTCTGGAGTAGCCTTCAGTCGGCGCTGGGTACCAAGTTGCAGTTCAGTTCAGCTTACCATCCACAGACCGACGGCCAAACGGAGCGCGTTAATCAGATTCTCGAAGACATGCTACGGCTCTGCGCAATCGACTTCAAATCAAGCTGGGACGTCCACTTACCGTTGGCGGAATTTGCATATAACAATAGCTACCAGTCCAGCATCCAAATGGCGCCGTATGAAGCCTTGTACGGTCGGAAGTGCAGATCGCCCATTTGCTGGGATGAAGTCGGAGAACGGCAGATACTCGGCCCGGAGCTGGTAGAACAGACGGTGCAGAAAGTCAAGCTAATTCGGGAAAGACTAAAGATTGCACAGAGTCGGCAGAAGAGCTATGCCGACACCCATCGAAGACCGCTTGAGTTCTGTGTAGGCGATCACGTGTTCCTGAAGGTGTCACCCATGCGTGGAGTTACTCGGTTCGGCGTGAAGGGGAAGCTGAGTCCAAGATTCGTTGGGCCGTTCGAAATACTCGAGCGGGTCGCCCCCGTAGCCTATAAGATTGCCCTACCACCGGCGCTTGAAGGTGTACACAATGTCTTCCATGTCTCCCAACTGCGGAAGTACGTGCACGACCCTAGCCACGTGGTGGATTTTGGCCAGCTAGAGCTGAAGTCTGACTTATCCTACGTCGAAGCGCCAGTTCAAATTTTAGGATACAAGGATAAGTTACTTCGAAATTGGGCGATCCCTCTCGTCCGCGTACTCTGGAGGAACCATGCGGCAGAGGAGTCGACATGGGAACTCGAGTCAGAGATGAGGGAAAAGTTCCCTTCATTATTTTCATAGAGGTAGGTTCTATTCTTAAGTTTCGAGGACGAAACTTTTTCTTAGTTGGTTATGGTGTAGTGCCCCGTCCCTACATCGTGCCCCGTACTCTGTCCACGGGGTGCGCGAGAAAGGAACACTGTCGCTATCGATTCGGCCGGGACCGATAGGTCGGGATCGACCGAGTCGATCGAACGGGAACGGTTGAATTAAGATCCATTCCTCGTTATGGAATGTCTTCTTCGGAACCAAGTCCCATATTCAGCGGGTTGCGCCTCGAGGATTGACTCTGCGGCTGAGTCGGGAGAGACCTCCCGTTGCTCTGCTTTTCACGCCGCTTGCGTTGGTTTTGGCTTTGTTTTCTGAAGGCGTTTCGTGGATGTTTTCGATGATTTTCATGGCTTGCATTTCGAACTCGCATTTCCTATCGAACTCTTTGAATAATGCAGTGTTCTAATCGGTTGCTTGTACGATTTCAGGTAATCGCGTAGGCGACGTCTAGCGCGACCAACAAGTTCGCTCGTCAAGGTAAACTCAAGGTGAGTGGCTGACCCTTCTCTTCTCGACCCCCCTTCTTAAGCAAAATCGGTAGTGTTGATACGAATAAAAAGATAAATGCAAAGGCACGAAAGGCACGAAAGGCACAAAAGGCACGAAAGGCACGAACACGGGAAAATGAAATGAGTTTTCAAAAAGAATGGTAGGCTATGTCTTAATAACTAAAAAGAAGAAAAATGGTCTTTGCACGGTCATTGGACAACTTGTCGACAAGGTAGAGTTTCCCCGAACGGCAACCCGGGGCCACGGGACCGTTGCGGCCAAGAAAGGAAACAAATACAAAAGCTGTGCTGGGCACAACGTTAGGCGAGGACTTACAGCGGGGCTCGCTACTCGCGCTGAAAGGGCCTCGTCTAATCAAAGCAAAAAGGAGTCCACAATGGCTCTGGGAGCCAGTGACCAACACACGAAGTATAGCACTTAATATGCAAAAGATAACTATTGAAAGGAAAGAACATGGTAAGTTTCATAAGGCGCGACGCGGTCCGCCGGGGTAAGTTCCAACGTAAAGTTTACTATGCTTGTCATTACTTGTTTGGAAATTCATTAGGATGGCTAGAAACATTCATTCTCTAATGTCATATAAACTCTTCAACCAAATGAGAGCTTGGAATTTAAATAGCCACGCACCAGTACAAAGTGTAATGTACTGATCCTCGCTCTCCACGCAGGTACCCCGAACCACGAAGGGCGTGCCAACTAGAGCTCACGGCAGCGTGAACTCTTTTGAAGCCTCGTCCGTGTGAAGGCTTGTTTTCTGGATTTCCTTTTGAAGAAGACCGCACATCAGTCCAAAGAAAAATGACGACTCGATTTCCCGCCATAGCAGGTGGAAATATGTATTGGTTTTTACTTGTATAAAAGGGTGTAATATATGGAACGACTATCTCATCGGCGTTCATTTTTGTAAGTCGAAGTCATGTTGTAGCCCGCGCGGAAATGATTGTAAAAAGAAGTCTATGTAAAGTTCATATTATCAATGAAAAGTCTATTTCCATTTCAAATGTGTTGTTCAATTTCTCTGCGTACTCTAATTTGATGTTGTGTTTCGGATAACCTTATGACTATGCCTTGTGCGAACGCAACTTAGGTTCGTACGGCATCACGCCCGGGGGACGACTATCGATTCGACGGAATCGGGGCGTGACAATAAGTCCTAGACTAGACATTCTGTTAATCCTTTTACAATGAACATGTCCTAGCCTATTATGCCACAACTCAAGAGAATAATCAGAAAAAGTGATTGCATTTATATTATCATGCTGGGTTACAGCAAGCTGAATCTTGTACATTCCTTCAGTTTGGAAAGCTTTCCCGAAGAATGTACCCTTCTTGGACATCACCAACTGGCTAGCATTGATGTCCATCCTCAAGCCTGCGTTGCAGAGCAGACTTCCAGAGATCAGGTTCTTAGCAATTACTGGAACATGCTTCACACCTTGAAGCGTCAGAGTGTTTCCCGATGTGAGTTTCAGCTCCACCGTCCCGATCTCCAATACTTCAGCTTGTGCTTGGTTTGCCATTATGACCTTCTCTGAAGTTGGCTCATAAGAGACGAACCAGTCTTTGTCTGAACAGACATGGCAGGTCGCACCAGTGTCTATCCACCAGTCCAAGTCAGCCCCCACAGTTGCAACATGTGCTATCATGACAACTAGATTAGTAATCATAGAAACCTTACTAGGCTCACCTTGTTCTTTGGGCTTGGACTTGCATTCGGATTTGTAGTGGCCCTTCTTGCCACAATTGAAGCAAGTCACATGGGACTTGGACTTCTGCTGCTTGAAAGCAGGACCCTTCACTTTCAGATTCGTGAAGTCCTTCTTTTTGCGATGAGAAGCAGCCTGCTTCCCCTGGTACTCTCTGGTTTGGACCAGATTTGCCTTCGCCAGTTGTTTGGACAGAGTATCCATCTTCTGTTGAGAACGCATCTCGTCCTCAACATGGATCTCTTGCAAGAAATCTTCCAAGCTAATTTCCATCTTCTTTCGATGCATCCTTGTATAGAAGTTGCTCCATTCTGTAGGAAGTTTCGCGACGATCCCTCCAACGACAAACTTGTCGACGAGGGACACGTTCTCGTCTTCTAGTTTCTTACGCAACTTCAGAAACTCCTTCACTTGGGGCAGCATCGCCTTCTCGTCTTCGAAGGTCCACTTGTGGTATTTTTCTACCATGAAGATCTTGGACCGGTTCTCGTCATCTTCATAGAGCTTTCCCAAGGAGTCCCATATCTCTTTGGCAGATGTCTTCTTGGAGTAGGACTCTGCCAGAGAGTCTTCCATGGAATTGAGTATCAGTAGTTTGCATATACTGTTTTCTCTCTTCCACTTCGCTTGCTTGGTCGTAGCAGCGGCCACAGCCGCAGCAGATCCAGTGGTTGGAACGATCGGTTCTTCTTCTGACAGCACGTGATCAACATTCACGAGTTGAAGATTTAAAGTGACCTTTCGTCTCCATATCTGGAAGTGTTCGCCATCGAATTTCTCCAACTTGTTAAAGCCGGTATCGATGAGCGAAGCACGAGAATTATCCATCTTCTCAATAAAGCTTTGAGATTGTTAGTGCCGAGGCACAATTTTCGATGGAAAATTCTGAAACTGAAACAATTGTACACACAACGTTTCAAATGCAGCACCTTAAAGAAGGTATGCAACAGAGATCCTGGAGGATTCTGAATTACGAGGATCTAAAAAGATTCTACGTAATACACAAAAAATCTAAAGAGACTTTGTGCAAGCAACTATCGGCAGTAGAGCTTCTAAAAAGAAGTTACTGTAAAATGCAACAGCAGCGATGACAGGTGAGAATGAGATGCTGGGGTGAATGAACCACCGTTGCTCAAAGCTTTATTCGCCCCATACGAGCACGAACAGCTTCCAGGAACCAGCAAGTTCACGAAGTACTTCTGGAACGCTCGTAAGTCAATATTTGAGACTTGAACGGGCTTCCTGGACTTAACAGACTCCCTCAACTCTCTTCTTGGTGCGTCTTTCAAAGGAGGCCAAGGGGCTCTATTTATAGAGTGGAGTTGAGACTTCACCCCTTCTCCTATCCGATGTGGGACTAAAATACCAATACTCAAAAATAGAGTTTGATATTTTAGATCATCCCACAATCAGCATAGAAGTGTGCCAGTCCACGCCTACCCCCCGAACACTCCCGTGCATGCACGAGACATCCTGGAGTCCGTGTCCGAGTCCGAGTCCGCACAACAAAAATCAACTTGCATCCTTGTTGGATTTAATCCTTTTTCCTTCTAGGAAAATACTCCCACATGGCACAAACTTGTGCCCCACTACACCTCATGTGCACACCTCAACACAAGCAATGCATTATATTGAGATACTCATCATTTGGTGTAGCCGATGTGGGACTATCTTTTCTAGTCCAAAGGCAAAAAACACCAACAGATAGAGATGGCAGTGAATTGTACATCTCATGAAGTTTTGGTACTATTATGTGACATTCATTTAATTATGGACACATGTAACATCTTAAAGACATCCCTTAGCATTAAAACTGGGCCATGTTTGCATTCAAATTGGAACTATAATCAACCAATATTTGTGTTCTAACATTAAGTTGGTCCAATCACAATTTTTTTTTTCTTCCTCATAATTTATGGAACAAGGAGGAGAAATTAAACTGCAGCAATATACTTTTACGAAACCTAACCATAATGTACTGCTTGGGTTGCTTTGAACAAAGTGACACTTTCTCATATGTTGCAGAGAAAAACATTCTTAAATGTTCACTACAATTATCACATCTTTCTTTCTTAAATCCAAAAGTTCATTATTCTTTAATATGCTTCCAAATATGCCATTTTGCTTTCTTATTCTCCGAACTAACAAGTTGGGGTCATGCCCTTCTAAACTTTGACTTCATTTACATTTTTACCTACCCCAAAATTTTCACAAGTTAATTGACAAACGTAGTGAGAAAATTAGCAAAAGTGTTCAATAAGAAATTTAGGAAACTTATGTTTCAAACTCTTGAAGTAATTCATAAGTCTATATAAAATTTCTGCAAGAATTATTTTACTCTTTATGTTCCCATCACATGCATGATTAACCACGTGTATTTGGATGACATTTTAGAGCATGATATTTATGTATATGATATATTACTCCATGAACTTTTGATATATTTGTTTCACTATTTTTTTTATATTAATTTTTGATGGAATCTACTTGATCCCAGTCCTATTTCTCTAAATAAATAATATTTCCATCATTGTTGAATTCTGTTTGCAGTGAAAGATTGACATGTCTTGTTTATTGACCTACCTCCTATTCAAAATTGATTCTTGAATGTGTTTTAGATCGGATAAACTGTAAAAAAACATCCTTCCTTAAATATAAGATTTTAGAAGAAAAGAAATTTTAGTTTAAAAAAACTCAAATTTTACATTTGATACAGTTTACACCTAATTTGGTTTATGTCGTTAACGAGCGTTAAATTTGATATGGAATGAGAATTATACCCTCTAAAATCTAAGGATAAAGTACAAAATAAATTCCTCCCTCCATTCTCTCTCCCCCCCTCTCTCTCCGGCAGCCCCTTCTCCTTCTGGCCTCGTTTGGTTCGCGGAATGGAAGGGAAAGGAAACCAATTCCTTGTCATTTCCTTTCCTTTGGGAAAATTTAATTCCTATTGATTTTCCTTTCCAATGTTTGGCAATGCCAAGGAATTTGGAAAGGAAAGTGAATACTTCAATGTGGGAAAGTGATTCCTTCCTTGGATGGATGGAATCACTTTTCCCCCTAATTTTTCTTCCATTGGGAATCACTTTCCTTTCCTTCTCAATTCCTTGGACACCCAAACATAGGAAAGTAATCACTTTCCTTTCTCAACCGGGAGATTCCGCGAACCAAACGAGGCCTCTGCGGCGACGATGTTGCAGGAGCGGCGGCGACAACACGGGTGGGGCACGAGGGGGGGGGGGGGTGTTTCAGCAGGGGAGAGGGGGAGCGCGGGAGTAGGAGAGGACATATCGAGGGAAATATTTTAGATATTTTATTAATTTAAAAAGTTTGCCTCTAACGTTGACTTCCAAGTGAAGGAAAGGGACTATTTTTATCAAATTATTATTGCGGAGGTGGGAGAATTTTGATTGTTGTAAACGTCTACTATGTCTTATTTTGCGAAAATATACATCTAAGGAGTAATTTTTTTTGCACTTTATCTGTTTTAGGTTCTTTAAGACCATCTCTAACGAAGTCCTCAAACTACCTAATTTTTCCTCTCCAACTCATCCTCAAACCGAGGGAAAAATTGAGACGTAGAGAACTAGTCCTCAAATTTTAGAAGAGAGGAAAAAAAATCTCCAACCCTGTTTATAATTATTTTGCTCTTCAAATTATAACTAATTCATAACATATCACTAACTTAATTAAATTATTATATCTTTTAATTATAAGTATACTTAATATAATAATTACATCATTAATAAGATATTGTTGAAATATTCCAATAGGGTTGAATATTGAATATATTAGTTATTAGTATATTTTGTTTATTAGATTTATTTGATCATCAAATAACATTTTATTTGTTTTTGTAAACTACTCACGTCCTCAAATAATATTTGGTACAAACGAAACAACTTCGAAGAAATTTGCAATAACGAAAATTGCCGCCAACTGAGATGGCAGAAAAACAAAAGCGAGCCAACAAAAGAAAAAACCATCCGAGTTGGCGGAATTTTAGCAAACGCCAACAGCGTTGGCTGAATTTGGGCGGGGCTCCAGTTCGCGGTTCTCCATGCGCGTGGTTTAAGTGGTTCACGGGTTGGGGATGGTGGTTCACGGGTTGGAGATGGCAGAAGATGACAGAGAGGTGGAGTTGGGAAGGGCAGAGAGATATAACCGTTGAAAAAGTAATAAAAACTCCAATAAACTTTTTATGTGTAGGAAGTGAGAAGAGAATGAAAAAACTTAGAACAACAGAGAGAAAGTGGTGTCTACAAGAATAAGATTGAATTTTTTTCTAGAGTATGTCATGCAAGTAGCCGTTAAAAAAGTAAGTATACGTTGTATATATAACCGTTGTAAATCAAATCAAACCTTATAAAATTATAACCATCAAACCAATAGCTAGCCGTTGAAAAACTATAAACATTACAAACCAAATTAAACAAAAATCTAACAAACCAACTAAAACCAAACAAAAATTAAAACAAACCAACCCATGGAAAAATCGACCTGATCCGCCCAAATCCTTTTTTTTTTTTGCTCGCTTTTGGTTTTTCGCCATCTCAGTTGGCGGCAAGTTTCGTTATTGCAAATTTCTTCGAAGTTGTTTCACTAGTACTAATTTATACAAAATGTATTTCGTTACAGTAAATTTTTTGAATTAAAATACATAGTTGCTAACACCGTTAACAGATCCGGAGATATCATAGGGGTAGTGTCTCCCAAGTTGTTGATTAATTGGATTATTGACCAAGGATATATAGATGGTTAAGATTCAAGACATCTCAACATTAGCTTTGAAAACATATTATCTTTTTATATAAAAAGATAAAAATACAAAAACAAAATAAGAAGAAAATAAAAAATGGTTGGGGGAGTAGATTCTTTTACTGCAAAAACTAATTTGTTGCGAAAATGTGCTACGAAATTGTTAGACGGTTTGGTGAGTTGGACAGTTTCAACTACTTTTCACGAACTTGGGATATATGCTCCGCATAATTTCAAAAATTTTAATTCTCCATAGATTTTTTTTTATAAATAATATGCAATAATATAGTATATATGAATATATTAAAATAATTGTAAGAAATAAATAATGGGATAATTTAGCAAATGCGCTAATTCTAAATGTTGAAACTAATATATATCCCTAGTAATTTTTTATCTAACAAACACCCCAAATCCTATGTAAAACAGAAGAAAGAAAATTTTAAAAGTGGGGGTATATCTTAAATTTTTTTTATTCCATACTAAAAATGGGGACATTTACTAGATAAAAAAAATAGTTGGTGTATATACTTGTTTTAACATTTGGAACGGGGTTATTTGCTAAATTATCCCATAAATAATCAGTGGCGTACATGAAAAAAAATCAAGAGGAGCAAAAATATACTAAAAATTGTCAAAGCAAAAATACATTTATCTAAATATTATATTAAAAAAAATAAAAAATAATGTAGCTAAGAAAGTTTTGAACCAATGACTTTTGAGTAAAATTTATTTTACTTAACCAAATGAGCTAAGTAATTATTTAAAAGACAGGGAAACAAAGTTGAATATATAACAAACATAGCATATATAGACCTACATAGAAAAATTAAAATTCAGGGGCAGCAGCCCCCCTCTCTTGTTAGGGTGGATCTCATGCATATAATAGTTGTTTACTGTTTGAGAATTAGATAGATTAGAGTTGTAAAATTTTGAAAATGGAATAATATAAAAATATTTTTTTTTTGAGTCATCAAATTGAGGATGAGTTGAAAATGACCTAAGATGAATGTAATTTTATAGGTTGCTTTAAATACCACTACTCAAAGGACTTGTAAATTGCATACCAACTAATATCAACCAGAGAGGGCTCATAGATCATCATATGCAAGCCTTCTCATATCCTAATGGAAATATGGAATTAAATATTGATTATAGAATCTTAGGAATTAAATATTGATTATAGAATCTTACAAAGATTTTACGACGGATCAACTATCTATTTGACAACAAAGCTATTTTTTATGTCAGAATCTTAAGGTTTTTCTTGTCAATTGTAGAGGTAGCGGTTATGATATATTTTTAGAATATCGGTTACAAGGGATCCAATTTTGGATGGTTTTTTTTTATTTTTTTTTGAAATGGGAATAATTTATTAATCAACATGATGTAAATGTCTTACAATAGCTGCCTGCTCTTCCGCAAAGGCATGGGAAATGACTCCAGCGGAGTGGTATAAGAGGACGAATCCTCATTGAGGAGAGCATCCCTGGCTAGTAGGTGAGTCAGTTTATTTCCTTCTCTACCCACAGTAGTAAATATGAGGGTGAGATCCGGATTGATGGATTGGCGGATAGAGATGACTAGTTCGGCAAGCTTCCATGGTATTAGGTTGTTCTCTCCCAAGAGTATGTGGTTCGCCACCTGCGAATCCTCTTCGACGATGGTTCTCTGGGTTCCGAGTTGCCTTGCTAGGAGGGTTCCCAATCAAATTCATGCTTGGTAGTCACTAACGAGCGGTTCAGAAATTTTTTTACACAGATAAAATTAAATAGGGAAGTATATTAGTAATTAGAATTATATATTTTTTATGAGGTTATAAATGGAATAAGATAATAAAATTCGTCAATTTAGGATGCTTATAAAGTCACCCAAAATTAGATTACATCAATTTTGAGAGATTTTTGAGTCTACCAAAACCAGTGTCTTAAAAAAATTAGCAAACAAAATTTTTTATAAACGGACGGTTGAAAAACACTCGAGAACGGTTAAAATACATCTACCAAACATACCCTAATAGTGTAGCTATGAGAATGAAAAATTAAAATACGGGTCATGCGAAATATTGGAATAATTTTGAATAGGATACGCTGATATTAAGTCCATCAAACTAATAAAAATCCTATAGGTGGCAAATTTAAATGAGAAGTGATTCCATTGAGCAAGGCCGGGTTAGGGAATTGAATTGTCATATCCAGAATTAGTTTTAATTGTCCCTCAGTTCTTACTGTACTTCGATTATGAAGGGTCATGGGCGATGATGAGTTAGCCTGTGCGATGCGTGGCATCCACAACGTCGGAGGTCTGACGATAAAGGACTACGAATTGAGCCTGCATGGGACAGAATGAGACGTCCGTGTAGCAAACTCAGTGCACGGTCGTCGTGCGACGGATCGGAAAATCGGTACCATTCTCCCACGGGTATAAGCGACAGGCCGACCACGCGGCCCGTCGTGCGGCGCTGCTGAGGGCGACGAGAAGACGTCCGCCATAAACGATTGCAGGCACGATCGTAAGGACGTCGGCGATCGTCGCCAATATGCGCGTCGTGCGCATAGAACGGGCGGCTGTGTCACTTTCCGTTCCCAGAATACGTATTTATTTAATATTTATCATGTATTGTTCTGTATTTAAATTCCTTCAATTTCCTGCAATTTTATTTCTGTATTTTATTTTCTGCTTTTAACCTCTCTGCTTTGCTTTCGGGTTGGCCTTGGATGGATCCGCATAAACCCGACCCAATAAACCCCCCACCTACCACCACCCCTTCATTTAAAGACCCAAACCATTTCTCTCTCTTCATTACTTCTTCCCATTACACTTCTTCTTCCTCATAACTCTCCCACCAACCTAGAAGAGATAGGCAAGTGCCAACTTGCTTCTTGATGGATCCCCATTTTTATTGTTCCATCATCTTCCTCATTTGATTCTAAGTCTCTTTAGTACTTAGCATTTTCAATTTTCATGGCTTATTTGTTGTAGATCTAAGTTTGATACATTTTCGAATTTTTTAGGTTTTGATCTAGTAAACTTTGTTATCTTCAAGTTTCGATGGTTCCATGTTGTAGAGAATTTCGTTCTACACAATTTTGACCTATGAAAATCCATATTTGGACTTGGGATGAAGGATTTATGAAGCTTGGAAGCAATGGCTTCCATGGGTCCCATGGTTCTGTTCTCAGAAAATTCGGAGAAGAAGAACAGTCCCAGCCGCATCAAATCTTCATTCCTCAGCGCATTAAATCTTCATTCCTCAGCGCATGGAAATCTTTATTTCCACAGCGCATCAAATCTTCATTCCTCAGCGCATGGAAATCTTTATTCCCACAGCGCATCAAATCTTCATTCCTCAACGCATGGAAATCTTTATTCCCAATCTTATTCCACAGCGCATGATATTTATTTCCCACAGCCGCATTCCTCAGGCGCATGAGATTATTTATTTTTCCAATCTCATTCCTCAGGCGCATGGATTATTTATTTCCCAATCTTATTCCACAGCGCATGATATTTATTTCTCACAGCCGCATTCCTCAGGCGCATGAGATTATTTATTTTTTCAATCTCATTCCTCAGGCGCATGGATTATTTATTTCCCAATCTTATTCCACAGCGCATGATATTTATTTCTCACAGCCGCATTCCTCAGGCGCATGAGATTATTTATTTTTCCAATCTCATTCCTCAGGCGCATGGATTATTTATTTTCCAATCTTATTCCTCAGGCGCATGATATTTATTTCCCACAGCCGCATTCCTCAGGCGCATAAGATTATTTATTTCCCAATCTCATTCCTCAGGCGTATGGATTATTTATTTTCCAATCTTATTCCACAGCGCATGATATTTATTTCTCACAGCCGCATTCCCACAGCGCATGAGTTTATTCAATCATTTTTCTCAGGCGCATGATATTATTTATTTCCCAACCTTTCCCACAGCGCAGCGCATGATATTATTTATTTTCCAATCATTTCCCTCAGGCGCATGATATTATTTATTTCCCAACCATTTCCCACAGTGCATGAGATTTATTTATTCCCCAATCATTTCCCACAGCGCAGGAGATTATTTATTTCCCAATCATTATTTATTTCCCAATGTTTATTTTTCGAATTTGGCATTAATTAACATTGGTTGTTATCTTGATTTATTATTGATCATGCGTTCCTAGATGGAACTAAGAGACTGGCTAGTCGTCTTATTGAAATGAATGAATGAGACACGTTCATATTAAGTATGAACTGCTATAATTGATTGGCCGATCCCGAATATTGACATACAGGCACACATGCAGGCTTCAATTTATTTATTTATTTATTTTACTATAAAAGAAGCATGTGTACTTTATGGTCAAGGCATGATTGTTCCGTAGTTAGTTTGGATTGTTACATTACGCTATGTAAGACCTACAACCTAACCGTACGGATATCGTTGTAGAGTTGTGCATATCGTACCCCGTACGAAAGTACTCATTCCGAATGACCATGATCCACGGCATGGGATTTCACTCAACGTAGAGACTATTAAGTTAAATAAAAATAATGATTACATGGAGAGAATGGATTCTCGAGTTCTTACATGGCAGCCCTCTTGGGACTAGTAGTGCCCGACAGGCCGGCTGGTCCCCACAGATACTGCAAACCTGCCACACGGACATGGAGCGGTATATGGTTATACTATTTATTGTATATTGTATATTGATGACGGACGTCCTGCTGGGACTCGTCTAATTCATGATTGGCGCAATTGATTGATTGGATCGACTAGCCTTGCTTGTCCATAGTAAGAACTGAGAAATCTTTATTGCATAATTCCAGGATAACTTGGAACTCACAGTAGTAAGTCGTAGGAGTTGGATGGCCGTTTAAGTTGATTTGTTTGTGTACTGTACCTACTATGTTACCTAACTGAGATGATCAGAGCATCAGGACATGACGGGCCAACTTCTGTCCTTGTTTGGTTGGGAGGTTGGTTCGAAGTGTCGTGATGTTATGTGAATCCCAGTAGCAAGCAGAGATCTATTATTATATTCTCTTATTTACTAGTTTAATGTCTCATATCGTGCTTCCTTGCGGTACTTGCTATTAGAGGTCTAACCTCTCTGGTTTTGCATGGCCAGATTTAGAGCCAGTCCCCGAGGACTCAGCTTACTTCCACCTCAAAGATGGTCAATACTAGAGGGATGATCGCAGGAGGACTCGAGTGGGTTCCTTACTTCCCCGCTCGTTTTGTTAATTACTTTATATTTTGCCGCTTGGCACCGACATGTTAGTCGGATTGTCTTGTACTTACTTTTACATAATTGTAATTAAGTCAGACTGCAGCTGATAACAATTGTGTATATGTTGCTATATCATCTGGCTATATTTTGTAAAGCCAGATCTCAAGAACATTTTGACTAAGCGTTTGGGACGCCTTATTGCTTTATCTTAAATGTTCTCTGTTATTGCTTCTTGTTTGAATGATTGAGACAATAGATGTGAAGTGACCATAGAGAGACTTTCATGTAGTATGCACCCCCTTGTCTTTTAGACAGCATTGATCGTATTATACGGTATTCATCTACCCGTAATACGTAGCTGGCTGAGTCATTCCCCCGCTCTCTAGTATTCTGGTTCTGGGACGTGACAAGGTTTTAGTGGTGGCCCATGCAGGTCTGATTTCAGACTTGTGGGGTGTTTTAATTTATAGGATATCTCAATCACACATGTTCCCTCTTGATCTCATGATCCGTTACTCTCGACTCTAGCTTGACATTCTGGTATCCTTTGACTTCATTGATCTTTCCTGTCCGATCGTTTGATTGTTCTTTTGTCCCTTTTCTTAGGGGCACCTCGTCCGCATCTGCCAGGACTGGACAACAACAACAAGAGCAACACGGACAACCTGACCATGTTGGTCAGCAACAAGGGCCGGTACTAACTCAAGAGGCTATTCAAGAAGAAGTGATAGTGGAAGCAGCAGCTGGATCGCAGTATCCGGATGTTCCACCACCACCAACAGTTCCACCTACCCCTGTGGGAGTAGACACACCAGCCCTTCTGGAGATCATGAGAGGGATGATGGCTACTCAGCAACATCAGATGTTAGCCCAGCAGCGTATGCACGCTCAGTTACAAGAGCAGAATGTACTACTTAACCAAGTATTGCAGACAGCTTTGGAAAGAGGGGCAAGGACAGATTCAGGAGCGTCAGCCAGGTTTTGCAAGTTCAACCCCCGTCGTTTCGAGGGCACGGAAGATGCCATCTCAGCAGATGCGTGGCTTAAGGATATTGAGGCTATTCTGACAGCCGCTAAGGTGCCGGCAGAAGAATGTGTGGATCAAGTGAAGTTGTTACTTCAGGATCTCGCACGTGATTGGTGGGAATCAGAGGAAGTAGGCATCAGACGTCCTGTTGCTTGGGACGATTTTACTGCAAGATTCAAGACGATGTACTATGGGGTTGTGGCACAATTTGAGCTACAACAGAAGTTTATCAACCTCAAGCAGGCCGGCAAGACAGTAGATGCTTATGCAGCAGAGTTCTGCAGATTGAGCAGGTTCGCCCCAGAGATGGTAGCAACAGAGAGCCAGAGGGCTATGAGGTTCCAGTAAGGGTTTCACCTTGAGCTCTTGCAATTGATAGAAGGGCACAACTACCAGACTTTTGACAAAGTATTGACGGCGACCCGAAGGCATGAGATCACCATTCAGAGGATCACTGCGAGGACTGGAGGTCAGAAGAGATCTCACAGTCAGATTGAAGGATTGAAGGAGGAGGGGGAGCAGCGCCCCGAACAACAGCACCATCCCTTGGCATTCGCATTCACGATGTGGCAATGCGAGGGCCAGCACCACCACCCAGGCAGCAGCAACAACAACAGAAGAAGAACCAGCAACCCCCCAGCGGGCTGCACTTATTGCGAGAAGATAGGGCACACTAGGGATGTGTGTCGGACATTGAACAGACTGTGTTTGATATGTGGAAATCCAGATCATCGGGTTACCATATGTCCTATGAATTCGAGGTCAGGAGGACCAGTGCAACAGTTTCCTGCTCTGCCAGCACCAGGGACGGGGCAGTATCGAGGACCCGCAGTGGCAGTGAGACCATTGGCCCAGCGTCCGTTAATGCCACAGGCTCAGATGTTTCGGCAGCAGGGACCGCCGATGCAGCAACACCAGCATAGAGCACCCCAGCATCACCAGGGCAGGGGCCAGCGGCAGCACCAGGCTAGGCCGCAGCATGGGAACCAACAAGGAGGTCGAGGGCAGGCATTCACTCTGTCCTTGGAGGAGGCATTAGCATCGGGAGATGTTGTGGCAGGTAACATTCTCGTCGCCTCATATCCCGCAGTAGCATTGTTTGATTCGGGAGCATCCCATTCATTTATATCTGCACAATTTACGACACGGCTAGGAATGGAGTTCGAGGCATTGCCAGGGAGGTTGAATATACTCACTGGTAATGGGCTCGTAGGAGTTAGTAGAGTTATTCTAGCATGTAGCGTTGTAGTTTGCGGGCATTCCTTACCCGCCCGGTTGATAGAATTTCCTGTTGGAAATTTTGACGTTATCTTAGGCATGGACTGGCTGAAAGACAGTCATGCGACAATAGATTGTCGTAGAGGGAGTGTATCTTTTGATATTCCAGGCGTGAAGAGATTCACCTTAGTCAGATCAGTGGCAACTCAACAAGAGCAGGGAGTAGTGACGGCAATGGAAGAAGTTCAAGTTCCAAAGGTAGTTGAAAAATTTCTGGACGTATTTCCCGAAGAACTTCCAGGTCTACCACCGGTTAGAGATATTGAGTTCAGTATAGAATTGGCACCTGGAACTAAACCGATATCAGATCGGGTTTACAGAATGGCGGATTCAGAGCAGGCCAAGGTATATCAGCACATAGAGAAACTGAAGGAGAAGAAGTTCATCCAAGCTAGCGTGTCACCATGGACAGCACCAGTGGTACTTGTGGGGAAGAAGGATGGGTCATCCAGATTGTGCATCGATTACAGGAAGCTTAACGCGGCGACAGTAAAGAACAAGTACCCACTACCCAGGATCGACGACTTGTTTGATCAGTTGAGCAAAGCTAGAGTTTTTTCCAAGATAGATCTTCGTTCAGGGTATCATCAAGTGAGGGTTCGGAAGGAGGACATTCCCAAGACAGCATTCAGGTCAAAGTATGGGCATTATGAATTCTTAGTAATGCCGTTTGGTTTGACCAATGCTCCAGCAATATTTATGGATTTGATGAACCGCATCTTTATGCCATACTTAGATCAGTTTGTCGTCGTATTTCTTGACGACATTCTCGTATACTCTGCTAGTGAAGAGGAGCATGAAGACCACCTCAGGAAAGTGTTACAGGTTCTGAGAGAGAACCAGTTGTACGCCAAGCTCAGCAAGTGTGAGTTCTGGACGAATCACATTTCATTTTTGGGTCATATCATATCAGGAGCTGGAGTAGCAGTAGATCCCAATAAGGTAGAAGCAGTAGAGAGTTGGCCAGTACCCAAGACCGTAGCTGATGTACGGAGTTTCTTGGGATTGGCGGGTTATTACAGAAGGTTCGTGTCAGACTTTGCAAGGCTTTCAGCACCCATGATCCGCTTGACACGGAAGGATGTACCATTCGTCTGGTCGGCAGAATGTCAGGCATCATTTGAGAATTTGAAGCAGAAGTTGATATCAGCGCCTATTCTTACATTGCCAGTTGGACCCGGAGGTTTTACCGTTTATTGTGATGCGTCAGGTAAAGGACTTGGATGTGTCCTCATGCAGCATGGAAAGGTGATAGCGTATGCATCTAGGCAGCTTCGAGACCACAAGAAAAATTATCCGACTCATGACTTGGAGTTGGCAGCAGTAGTATTTGCTTTGAAGCTATGGAGGCATTACTTATATGGTGATCGAGTGGACATGTACACAGACCACAAAAGTCTGAAGTACATCTTTACTCAGAAGGAGTTGAACATGAGACAGAGAAGATGGTTGGAGTTGATCAAGGATTATGACGTGGAGCTTCAGTATCATCCAGGCAAGGCTAATGTGGTAGCAGATGCTCTCAGCAGGAGAGGCGGCACATTTATGTTAACAACACAGAGGCATATCTTAGAAGACCTTCAGGAGATGGGCATCGAGGTTGTACTTCCTAGTGATATAGGAGTTCTGGCGAGTCTACAAGTTCAATCCAACTTGGTAGATAGGATCAAGGCAGCTCAGGCACAAGACCCAAGGATTCAGAAGCTTAGGACAGAATATGAGTCAGGACTCAGAAAGGAGATGAGAATTCATGAAGATGGTACACTTAGGTTTGGGTCACGTCTATGTGTGCCTAGTGGAGATATCAGACAGGAGGTTATGGCAGAAGCTCACAGCTCTCAGTATTCTATTCACCCTGGAGGGACCAAGATGTATCAAGATATCAAGCAGCACTTCTGGTGGAATGGGATGAAGAGGGAGATAGCTAGATTTGTTTTCCGTTGCTTAGTATGTCAGCAAGTGAAGGCAGAACAGCAGAGGCCAGCTGGGTTATTGCAACCGCTTCCTATTTCGGAATGGAAATAGGAACATATTACAATGGACTTTGTGACCGGTTTACCAAGATCACCAAGTGGTAAAAATGCTATTTGGGTGATCGTAGATCGGCTTACAAAGGTGGCGCACTTTCTTCCTTTTAGAGTAGGTCAATCTACGGAGAAGTTGGCAGAGTTGTATATGCAGCAGATAGTCAGGTCGCACGGTGTCCCAGTCAGTATTGTGTCAGACAGAGATACCCATTTTACATCACATTTTTGGAAGAGCTTACATCATAGCTTGGGTACCAAGTTAAGATTTAGCACGGCTTACCATCCACAGACGGACGGACAATCCGAAAGAACAATTCAGACCCTAGAAGATATGTTGCGAGCTTGCACCCTAGATTTTGGAGGATCTTGGGAGAGCCACCTGCACTTAGTTGAGTTTTCTTATAACAACAGTTATCAAGCCAGTATCCAGATGGCGCCGTTTGAAGCACTATATGGTAAGAACTGTAGGTCGCCACTAGCATGGGATGATATCGGGGAGAGGAAGATGTTAGGCCCGGAAATGATTGTTCAGACAGTTGAATTGGTCAAAGGAATTAGAGAGCGACTTCGAGTTGCACAGGAGCGACATCGTCATTGGGCGGACCAGCATCGTAGGCCGCTAGAGTTTTCTGTTGGGGACCACGTGTTCTTGCGGATCTCACCTACCCGTGGGGTCATTAGGTTTGGCGTTCGCGGGAAGTTGAGTCCGCGGTACGTGGGCCCATTTGTTATTCTTGAGAGGATAGGCGATGTTGCTTATCGTTTATCCCTTCCACCTTCGTTACGAGAGGTGCATGACGTATTTCATGTATCTCAGTTGTGAAGGTATGTATCAGACCCAAGCTATATCCTTGATCATTCTGAGCTGGTTGTTGGTACCAACCTGTCTTACGAGGAACAGCCTGTGTCTATTTTGGACCGAAGAGAGAAGATACTCAAGAACCGAACAATTAGCCTTGTCCGGGTTGCTTGGGGTCATCACTCTTTAGGGGAGTCAACGTGGGAACGTGAGGATGATATCCGATCACGGTATCCGCACCTGTTTGACTCACAAGGTATATCTCTTTCTATATACCTTGATTGTCTTAACTCCTCATGCTTGCCACCTTACGAGTAGAATTGCTTGGTATCGTAGAATGTTCAACATAGATATGTTACATACTATTGACATTGTAGAATGATTGCTTACTTAAATTGCTTATACCTAGAGTAGTTCAGCTCTGATGTTTCTATCCTGCTTGGATTTGAAATTCCGAGGACGGAATTTTTCTAAGGAGGGTAGAGATGTCACTTTCCGTTCCCAGAATACGTATTTATTTAATATTTATCATGTATTGTTCTGTATTTAAATTCCTTCAATTTCCTGCAATTTTATTTCTGTATTTTATTTCTGTATTTTTTTTCTGCTTTTAACCTCTCTGCTTTGCTTTCGGGTTGGCCTTGGATGGATCCGCATAAACCCGACCCAATAAACCCCCCACCTACCACCACCCCTTCATTTAAAGACCCAAACCATTTCTCTCTCTTCATTACTTCTTCCCATTATACTTCTTCTTCCTCATAACTCTCCCACCAACCTAGAAGAGATAGGCAAGTGCCAACTTGCTTCTTAATGGATCCCCATTTTTATTGTTCCATCATCTTCCTCATTTGATTCTAAGTCTCTTTAGTACTTAGCATTTTCAATTTCCATGGCTTATTTGTTGTAGATCTAAGTTTGATACATTTTTGGATTTTTTAGGTTTTGATCTAGTAAACTTTGTTATCTTCAAGTTTCGATGGTTCCATGTTGTAGAGAATTTCGTTCTACCCAATTTTGACCTATGGAAGTCCATATTTGAACTTGGGATGAAGGATTTATGAAGCTTGGAAGCAATGGCTTCCATGGGTCCCATGGTTCTGTTCTCAGAAAATTCGGAGAAGAACAACAGTTCCAGCCGCATCAAATCTTCATTCCTCAGCGCATTAAATCTTCATTCCTCAGCGCATGGAAATCTTTATTCCCACAGCGCATCAAATCTTCATTCCTCAGCGCATGGAAATCTTTATTCCCACAGCGCATCAAATCTTCATTCCTCAGCGCATGGAAATCTTTATTCCACAGCGCATGATATTTATTTCCCACAGCCGCATTCCTCAGGCGCATGAGATTATTTATTTTCCAATCTCATTCCTCAGGCGCATGGATTATTTATTTTCCAATCTTATTCCACAGCGCATGATATTTATTTCTCACAGCCGCATTCCTCAGGCGCATGAGATTATTTATTTTTTCAATCTCATTCCTCAGGCGCATGGATTATTTATTTCTCAATCTTATTCCACAGCGCATGATATTTATTTCCCACAGCCGCATTCCTCAGGCGCATGAGATTATTTATTTTCCCAATCTCATTCCTCAGGCGCATGGATTATTTATTTCCCAATCTTATTCCACAGCGCATGATATTTATTTCTCACAGCCGCATTCCTCAGGCGCATGAGATTATTTATTTTTCCAATCTCATTCCTCAGGCGCATGGATTATTTATTTCCCAATCTTATTCCACAGTGCATGATATTTATTTCTCACAGCCGCATTCCTCAGGCGCATGAGATTATTTATTTTCCAATCTCATTCCTCAGGCGCATGGATTATTTATTTCCCAATCTTATTCCACAGCGCATGATATTTATTTTCCACAGCCGCATTCCTCAGGCGCATGAGATTATTTATTTTTCCAATCTCATTCCTCAGGCGCATGGATTATTTATTTTCCAATCTTATTCCTCAGGCGCATGATATTTATTTCCCACAGCCGCATTCCTCAGGCGCATGAGATTATTTATTTCCCAATCTCATTCCTCAGGCGCATGGATTATTTATTTCCCAATCTTATTCCTCAGGCGCATGATATTTATTTCTCACAGCCGCATTCCCACAGCGCATGAGTTTATTTATTTCCCAATCATTTCTCTCAGGCGCATGATATTATTTATTTCCCAACCTTTCCCACAGCGCAGCGCATGATATTATTTATTTCCCAATCATTTCCCTCAGGCGCATGATATTATTTATTTCCCAACCATTTCCCACAGTGCATGAGATTTATTTATTCCCCAATCATTTTCCACAGCGCAGGAGATTATTTATTTCCCAATCATTATTTATTTCCCAATGTTTATTTTTCGAATTTGGCATTAATTAACATTGGTTGTTATCTTGATTTATTATTGATCATGCGTTCCTAGATGGAACTAAGAGACTGGCTAGTCGTCTTATTGAAATGAATGAATGAGACACGTTCATATTAAGTATGAACTGCTATAATTGATTGGCCGATCCCGAATATTGACATACAGGCACACATGCAGGCTTCAATTTATTTATTTATTTATTTTACTATAAAAGAAGCATGTGTACTTTATGGTCAAGGCATGATTGTTCCGTGGTTAGTTTGGATTGTTGTATTACGCTATGTAAGACCTACAACCTAACCGCACGGGCATCGTTGTAGAGTTGTGCATATCGTACCCCGTACGAAAGTACTCATTCCGAATGACCATGATCCACGGCATGGGATTTCACTCAACGTAGAGACTATTAAGTTAAATAAAAATAATGATTACATGGAGAGAATGGATTCCCGAGTTCTTACATGGCAGCCCTCTTGGGACTAGTAGTGCCCGACAGGCCGGCTGGTCCCCACAGATACTGCAAACCTGCCACACGGACATGGAGCGGTATGTGGTTATACTATTTATTGTATATTGTATATTGATGACGGGCGTCCTGCTGGGACTCGTCTAATTCATGATTGGCGTAATTGATTGATTGGATCGACTAGCCTTGCTTGTCCATAATAAGAACTGAGAAATCTTTATTGCATAATTCCAGGATAACTTGGAACTCACAGTAGTAAGCCGTAGGAGTTGGATGGCCGTTTAAGTTGATTTGTTTGTGTACTGTACCTACTCTGTTACCTAACTGAGATGATCAGAGCATCAGGACATGACGGGCCAACTTCTGTCCTTGTTTGGTTGGGAGGTTGGTTCGAAGTGTCGTGATGTTATGTGAATCCCAGTAGCAAGCAGAGATCTATTATTATATTCTCTTATTTACTAGTTTAATGTCTCATATCGTGCTTCCTTGCGGTACTTGCTATTAGAGGTCTAACCTCTCTGGTTTTGCATGGCCAGATTTAGAGCCAGTCCCCGAGGACTCAGCTTACTTCCGCCTCCAAGATGGTCAATACTAGAGGGATGATCGCAGGAGGACTCGAGTGGGTTCCTTACTTCCCCGTTCGTTTTGTTAATTACTTTACATTTTGCCGCTTGGCACCGACATGTTAGTCGGATTGTCTTGTACTTACTTTTACATAATTGTAATTAAGTCAGACTGCAGCTGATAACAATTGTGTATATGTTGCTATATCATCTGACTATGTTTTGTAAAGTCAGATCTCAAGAACATTTTGACTAAGCGTTTGGGACGCCTTATTGCTTTATCTTAAATGTTCTCTGTTATTGCTTCTTGTTTGAATGATTGAGACAATAGATGTGAAGTGACCATAGCGAGACTTTCATGTAGTATGCACCCCCTTGTCTTTTAGACAGCATTGATCGTATTATACGGTATTCATCTACCCGTAATACGTAGCTGGCTGAGTCATTCCCCCGCTCTCTAGTATTCTGGTTCCGGGGCGTGACAGGCTGGACGGAATCGGTAGTCGCAGTCGGCAGGGAATTAGTGGCCGTCGTACGGGCGGTCACCCTTAGTCGTCGAGGGCGTCTCTTCGGCGTCGTGGGCAAAACGAGGTGTTGAGTAACTGCCGTCGAAAGACGGTGTGCTGCCGAGCGGAGCTCTGGAGCACGCGGAGTGCGCGGGGTGCGTGTGCACGGCGATGATGAAAAGGCCAACGGACTACATCCGCACTCCAAAAGTCGTTCCATACGACAGGCCAATAATCGTGTGCGTGTGACACACGATTATACTGAGCCCGCACGCGTTGAAAAAAATTTAAAAAAGTAATAAAAAAAAAGGAGGAAAAAAAAAGAAAAAAAAAAAGAAAAAAAAGAAAAAAAATTCTGAAGGGTCACCCTTAACTCTAATCTCTATGGGATCACGTTTAGTTCCTTACTTTTTTGAGTTTCGGAGTTCAATCAATGTGTACGCAAGTGGAAGACTAGAAGTGGTTTGTGGGGTTACGAGGGCATTTGCAGGCAGGAGGGGTACCCCCCAATTAAGGCCCTGTGGAAGGAAGGGAGGGGTCCGGGTCACTCACATGGGTATGTAGGGGTGGGGGAATTGGGACAGGGCACCAAACCCCAAAATTGGTTGGGCATATAACTACTGCTGCGTTTGGTTTTTGGGAGAAGAGAAGAGAAGAGGATGATTGGCCTTAATTTACTTGCATGCATGCATGGACTCTGCTGCCTCCGTCTCCCAAAGAGGACATTTTCTCGAGAGGACCAAAACTGCCAATATATGCCTATCCAACTGAAGTCGATTGCTAGTTTTTTTAAAAAAATTAAAAATACTGCAGCGATAGAAATTATAGAAAATTAGTTCAAACGAGATATGTTTCATAAAATTTGGATAAGAGAAAGTTTCCATGACTGTTTGGCAAAATTTAGACATGTCCAATTTTTATCCTCTGGCTAAAATTGAACATAGTTGGATTTTGTTTGTTTGCTTTTAGTTTTATTTGGTTTTGGATTATTTTTTGGATTTTTTTTGTTTTTTTTTTTTGTTTTTTATTATTATCTTTTGTTGGTTTATTTTTTGTTACTTTGGTTGGTTTTATTTAGAAAAGTTGTTGGTTTGATATTGTGACAAACAATATATGTCTTGAATTTATAGAGGTGTGTAGATGAACATTGGAATTGAACGTTAGAGGGAATCAGTCAAAATGAACGTTAGTAAATAGTTAGAAACTAGCCGTTAGCCTCAACTAAAAAAATACCATAAATCATCAAATCAACTCATCTTCACCCCCACAGATAAACCTATAACAAAAACCCAAACAAACAACCCCTAGTAAACCAAAAGAAAGCCAAACTAACAAGACCCACCACAATGTCCAATTTTCGCCAGTGACACTGACGAAAATCGTATATATTTATTTTCCTGCAAATTATTCCCTAACTTTTTTGTTCATGCTAATATAATATCGCTATAGCAAATTTTATGTTACATAATTCTAACAAACAAACAAAATCAAACATGTTCCCTCCAATTATGATATTCGTAATCTTACCTCTACCAAATTTAACGTTACTTTGGAATAAATATGATACACGTAATCAAACAAATTCGTATCTCTTCACCCTCTACCAAATTTAATTAATTATCTAGAATTTAGTAGAGGGTGAAGATATACGTAATCTTACCTCCAATTATCCAGAATTTGGTAGAGGGTGAAGGTATACGTAATCTTACCTCCAATATATGGAAAGACTTCTTCCGTAGTTCGAATATGCATCATCCACGACACAAGCAACAAACTTTAACGTTACTTGACGCGATACTCTCTCAAAACATGAATGAGATTAGAAAAATAGAGGAATAGCTACGAATTAATCGCTCAAAGTAAACCATCAACTGGGAGCTTCTTTCAACGTGGACTGCTGTATATGGCTCATCCTCAATTATGGAGTGCTAAGGACGTTGTCCAATGATTAGAGAAGTCCGAAAAAGAGTCGAAGCATCGCTACGAGTATGTCTACAATCAAAGAGTATCAAACAGAATACTAACAATATATTGGTAAGTGCACCAAAGTTTTCACAAATTTCGGGGCTCTAAAACTCTCCCCCTTCCCCTTCCCCTTCCCCTTCCCCTTGCATTATAGTGATAGTATATTGGTTGAATCAAAACTAGTTCATTTTGTTGTGGTTTAGATTAAAAGAAATACTATTTCGACGGTCATGATTATTTCTAACTTGGAGGTGGACCGACGACCATTTTAAGGGTTTCTCTATATCCTAGGAAGGAGAGTTTGCAAAAAAGGTTCATGGAGGCCATTATATATATATATTTTTATTATTTTTTTTTTTCCATTATATATATATATATATATATATATATATATATATATATATATATATATATAGAGGGAGAGAGAGAGAGAGAGAGAGAGAGAGAGAGAGAGAGAGAGAGAGAGAGAGTGAGTGTGTGTAACAAAGTGCTCACTACGATATTGTGTGTGTTCTCTTGTTAATTCTATAAAATTATTTATTTTTCTTGTCCTATGAAACATATCAAATTTGACCAAACAACATTAACTATTTTGTGATCACATATTTGATCTTGGTTGCTATGTCTATTTATTATGATTTGTTATTTACTCTTAGTCGGTCATTATTTACGAAAACTCTAATTTGATTGCAAGGAGAAGGGGGTGACCGCAGCTGTGACCGCAGTCGACTTGCCATCTCCTCCCCCCACCCCGAGGGGGGGGGGGGGGGGACACGTGGGACACGCCGCACGCCAATTCCACGGACCAAATAGTATCGTCCTATTATTTAAGTTGCTGAAAGTGTGCACAACATGGAACCCAAGCAAACATGGCTGGCCCAGGACAAGTGTAACAATATTTTGAATTTGAAAATAAAAAGTTGTACTCTAGGACAATCCTTCAGATCCAACGTCATCCGCAAAATATTAAAATCCCGGATGATACTTCAGGACCAGAAACAACTCAAAGAACAACCAAAATTAGCTGTGACCAGAAACAACTCAAAGAACAGATGGCATGTGGCAAATATCAGCAAAGTACTGGTCGAAGCAATGCCACTTTGGCTGAACTCTATGGAAGTGTGGAGTGACGGAAATACCACTACACTATACGTATATATTGAGGAGGAGACATTGGAGAGTAAAATTGTCAGTGTTTTCTCAGAGGGCCTTCTGTGGTAACACAGAAATCTTGCCCACTGTTCACTGCTGTTTATTTGCACTTGAACTCCAACTGAATCCTTGCCACCCCCTTCTGCTCTGATGTCATCATCATGTTACTCTGATCACACAAATTATTACACTTTTCCTACTGTTCTTACTTTTATCACTTATTTTACCATTCCCTAATTTCTCCTAGTATCACATGTACCATGTGAATATGTGGTACTACTGCATGAATTTGTAATCATTCATTGGTTGTTGACCTAAGGTCAATGATCTATATTGATGTCCAACTTCGTAGTCAAAATCAATATTTTAAAAACCATGGATCAGGACAGTCAATTGGGTCAAATTTATGTTGAATATATTAGATAGTACACAACTATACATTTACTACATAGAAGTTCTGAACAAACTTTTCACTTCTTCTTTTTTTTTTCCTCTTTTTTTTTTGTTTTTTGTTTTTTTTGTTATTTTTTTTTTGTCCAACGCGTGCGGGCTCAGTATAATCGTGTGTCCCACGCACACGATTCTTGGCCTGTCGTATGGAACGACTTTTGGAGTGCGGACGTAGTCCGTTGGCCTTGTCATCATCGCTGTGCACACGCACTCCGCGCACTCCGCGCGTTCCAGAGCTCCGCTCGGCACCGTTTTTCGACGGCAGTTACTCAACACCTCGCTTTGCCCACGACGCCGAAGAGACGCCCTCGATGACTAAGGGTGACCGCCCGTACGACGGCCACTGATTTCTTGTCGCCTGCGACTACCGATTCCGTCCAGCCGTCCGTTCTATGCGCACGACGCGCATATTGGCGACGATCGCCGACGTCCTTACGATCGAGCCTGCGATCGTTTATGGCGGACGTCTTCTCGTCGCCCTCAGCAGCGCCGCACGACGGGCCGCGTGGTCGGCCTGTCGCTTATACCCGTGGGCGAATGGTGCCGATTCCCCGATCCGTCGCACGACGACCGTGCACTGAGTTTGCTACACGGACGTCTCATTCTGCCCCACGCAGGCTCAGTTCGTAGCCCTATATCGTCAGGCCTCCGACGTTGTGGATGCCCCGCACCGCACAGGCTAACTCATCATCGCCCTTTTCACTTCTTCTTAATTTGTACTATTTTTAAAAATTGGTAATTTTAATTAGCTTTTAAGTTTTAGTAAACAAAAAAAAATTAAATTGGAAAAGTTATAGTCAAATTAGTTCAAAATCTAGTTTGATCACAGTTCGGTGGTTTGATCGGCCAGGTCGACCAGATTATAAAACAAATAAGCTGATTTTTGAATAAAATAGGGGATCAATACTAAACTACTCCAAAAAATTACTCACGAATTGACCGATTCAACATGTCTGATTTTGATTTTATAATGATAAAAATAGGTATATCTAACCATAAGAATAAGATACTATAAACTTAAAGTGGCTGATTGGAGAAATACAATTTAAACTCATGCAATCAAGAAATATTTTTCATCTGACGAGTAAAGATTATGCAATTTTAAAACAGGAATTGCATTTATCTTATGACACGTTGGCTGCGACAATTTTTTGTTTTGTTTTTGAGGTGTTGGATGCAACTTCATTTGATCATAAAACAACTCCTTTACTACACTTTCCCAACTCGTCTAGTCACAATTATTGTAACCCCCTAATTTCTCTCATATCATAGTTAGCATGTACGGTTACAATTATAACATTGACCTGCTAGAACAAAACCAGAAATGTGAACTTGACTGGAATGGACTGGAGTAGATTGAGATGTAGACTAACTTTAAAACATGTTATTATTTTATTTTTTGGGTGAACCGTAGTCCATTCCAATTCTTGAGTAGTTCCACCCTTGATTCAAGGTTCTGGGTGGAGTGTAAAAAAGAAGGAATATGTTAGTAAGTACTCCCGTTTTAAATGTTAAAAGTAGCATATATTTTTAATTTTTTTTATTGAACTAGCAAATGTCCATATTTTGTGTAAAACAATAAATATTTTTGTTAAAATAGTGGGCACATATCTTTTTTTTTTTATTCCATACAAAGAAATGGGTGTATTTCTTAGATTTTTTTTTAAAAAAATGTAAGTATGTACTTGTTTTTATATTTAAAACGGAAGTATTTGTTAAAATATTCCAAAAAATTTTTGATATAGCTTTTCAGATATTGACATGTTGTCGACCATCAGGGCCGGCCCTGGGGTAAGCCTGACAAGACTTCGGGCTTGGGCAACCCCCCTTCATAGGACAACCCCCCAGGCCATTTAGTTTTTTTATGACCGGTCCAACAAAAATTCAAATTAAACATTTATCTTTCAATAAGGGTAAAGGGCAACAAAAATTAGTTCCGACTAAGACAACCCAAACCGCAAGGCCGGTCCTGTCGACCATCTATATATGTTGAGTCAATTATACCATAAAATCTAGATAGCTAGTTAGTAGGTAGGTAGAATTATGATTTTGGTTACTTAAACTTCCTCTAAAATATTCCATATATTTTTTTAAAATATAAAGAGTCTAGACGAATAATTTACCACACCAAGATGATGAGAGCCGTCTGGTTAGCTCTGCCATTAAAAAAAGCATGACTCTATTCTGGTGGTCCTGCAGAATGAATACAACAAATTGGACGAACATTGGGTGCCAGCAAGAACTCAACATGGAAAAATATGCGGAGTTGGTCCAAAATTAATACATGTATATATGAGGATTTCCTTTAGACAAATAAAAAAATTAAGAGAAATCAAGTAGAATACATGATAACAACGATATATTAGCACAATTAAGAAAACTTCATACCCACAAATATACATGAACGCCAAAATTATAAGTCAAGTACTTGTCGGATGGTCTAGTGCCCATATATCAGCACAGTAAGAACATGTAAATAACAGTTCAATCGAAACCGATATATCGGTTGATACAAATTAAATATCGAAACTATTGTGGGGTCAGTATACAAGTATCAGTTTTTTTTAGCAAGATACCAAATTTATTGTCAAATATTCAATATGATTTCACAATCTATTTTCGCTCAGTAACGAATTCGAGTCAACTCAAAGGATGTACTGATCAATTCGGAGATCACTTCGATTTAATTAGAAACGAGAATTCAAACATTACACATTGATATCAATCAAATAGAGATTCAACAACTCAAAGAAAGATGATTATTTGGAATTGGAATCCTTCATTTCTTCAAACCGAACGAAGATCGATTCCCGAAATATTTGGAATCGTCCTCAATGTCCTGGCCATTCGCGTAACGTGTCATCTACTTCCGGAAGAAATTAAACTTTTTTTTTTAAATCATACAGATCAATTCGTTTTTTTTTTTCTCTCTGATAAATGGCTAGAACTTCATCTCCATTCGAATCCTAATGAGAAGTCCACTGGAGATTAGATACTTTAATTTGAGAAAAAAAAAGATATTTTTGTTCCTTCCAAAAGATCGAAAAATAAAAAAAATGGTTGATGTATCTCAATATTCAAGACAATTACGTTGTCTCAATATGGAACAACAACGAGCATAATCAACCAAATAATCAAAATGTGAGCACTCCCATACGCTAAGTACAGGCTTTGATGAATATATTTGCATCATTATGTGTTTTTTTAATCTGTAATTTTGTATTTTTCTTGTTCTATATGTAAATCTTCTTGGGAAGTGGTCTAATTATATTGCCAAATAATCAAAATGTGAGCACTCCCATACGCTAAGTATAGGCTTTGATGAATATATTTGCATCATTATGTGTTTTTTATCTGTAATTTTGTATTTTTCTTGTTCTATATGTAAATCTTCTTGGGAAGTGGTCTAATTCTAATTCTAATACATTATATATATATTTTTTTTCTCGTTTTTTTTACAATTTCAGCCAACTTAAGGATGAGCTTTTCCCACTTTTGAGGTGTTCCTCCAGTTTTTAGTAATAGAAACAAACGTAGTGTCCCCCACTTCTCTGGTTTCCATTTTGAAGCATCCGATGCTCTTTTTTATTTTTCATGAATATGACCTATCACAGGGACATTGGTCTAGACAAATAAGTTGTCAAACACTAAAGAGGAACAAAAATACAAAAAATGTTGACACAAGAAATAGATATGAGAATATCTTACTGTTCCCCTCCAAGCATTCTGCCTAAACATCGTTACTTGTTCAGCAATAGAACATATTTCGGCTCTAATTGTTGTTCTTGGTTGATTAGTATATGTATATTCCGTGTGTTGGTTGTGATTCAATAATGAGATATTTTAGTCACACATCGGATAAAAAAAATGTACTTTTTATTATTATTTAAAGTGCTAACTCTACTTTATTGGATAATTAAATTTTGTGGAGAGTTCGCTCAAGGTAATATTATAAACCTTTTTTTTAATTTTTTTTAAATTTGGTTCGATTGGTTGCTGATCTTCGTGCCCTATTCTCACGTAATTCCCTTACGTGATTAATCGGATGAGAATCCTGGACAGGATCCACAAGATCAAGGTTGAAGTTCAGTTTAGGTTTCTCTTCTTCCTTGAAAAAAATATTCGCATGGAAGAGAAAATACCACCCAGAACCAAAAAATTCTTTCCTCCATCCAATTTCTTCATTCGACAAGACTGTGATCGTTCGTTGGATTCGCCATCGGATGTACAATGTCATGGATTGTCATGATTCGTTGTATCTCGGAAATAAATAGTGAGGAACCTGGTATACTGTTTGAGGGGACGAAAATATATTCTAGAACATCATATGTAACGTGTCTCGAATTCTTTACTTTTAATTTCTATTTATAGGTTTTGAGTATGCATGCTTTAGAAATATTCTCCAACAACTTGCACATAAATTTAAGATTTTTTATAATAACCTTTTTTTCTCCCGAAATTCTTAATTTTTCCTCTATCTTTTATCACCGTATACAAAACATAGCTTGACGGGGTTGTAAATTTTTTATTATGATTTTTCAAAAATTCTAAAATGCTTAATGTATCTGAATATTCTTCATCCTGAATTTTTACATGTCCACTCATCATTCAATCACGATTCCGTTCCTACTACATCTCTTGTGAATATATAGCACTTGTGATAAGTTTCAGCAATACCAAAACTAAAGCCACAGTAACACAAATACTAAAAAAAAGTGATGCTATTAATCCCTCAAAAATGTTCTTTTAAACTATTCTTTCTTATGTGATTCTTTCTTATATGACAGTTGACGTGATATCTGAACTAACATTTAACACTACAAATTTTAATCCAAAAATTTTTATTATCTATTTTTTAATATTGATGTTAATTTTAATTATAAAAATTGTTATTTCAGATGACGGGTAAGCTGTCGCTTAGGGAGCAATACTTGGAGGGATTAATACCATTTTCCTTGATTGAAGGTAACAACCAGAAAAATAATAGAAAATGCTAAGTCTACAACCAAATGTTTACAACCTCTCTCTTTCACCTCTTACATATGGGTCCCACCTTTTTCTCTCACTTCCTGCTACATGAACTCCATATGACTCCACCACTTTCTCCCCTCCTCTATTCGTCCGACACGTGTCGGTCGTAAGAGAATTGTAACCCTTGTTAGCAATCATCCGAATAAAACGCGTATTATACGCGAATTTTTTCGTATCTTACATAAACGTATAATACTTACGTACGTTTGAAAAATTCGGACTTGTACGCGAATTTTAAGCCCGTGGAGTTTTAAACACGTACCGTACGAATTTTTAAAACATTCGGCCAAAAAAACTTGACTGAGAAACCCAACAGTTTTCACTTTCTTGACTCTTGTTGCTATTAAATATTAAGACTGGCACAATTATCAAAAGAAAAGAAAAAATCTCACAGCTGTAACAAAAAAAAAAAAGAAATCTAAGAATCTTTGTACATGTTGCTTGCAACAATCAAAGAAAAATCTTTTGGTTTTCCATCATACTTTCACTTTCTTTTCTTTATATAATGTTTTCCAACCTCATCTTATTCTCACACTGAACCCTTGTTTATGAAGGAGTAGAGATAGGTGGGCCATATATATGCCAAATTTTTAGTGCCGAATTTGTTCATATGAAACGTACTAAACACGAATTAAATCTAATCCGAATATTTTTCTTTAGGCGATTTTTTGACCGAATTTTTTTACCGTATTTTATTTATATTGTGTCGATTTATACTTGTACTTTTGTCGTCCCGAATTTTTTCCATTTGCCGAATTTCTAACGAGGATTGTAACAATTTGAATGAAGGCATAGCAAAGCTCAAAAATAATATGTAAATGGCTTCACACATGGCTCACTGACATATGGGCCCCCCATGCTCCAGCATCAAATTAAGCAGCTCAGCAGGAGCAGGATAACACAACTACTACTTCAAAGGTGGCTCCCTCTCTTTACAGTACACTCTTCTTATCATTCCATCACTACTCCCTCCCCCTCCCTTCCCCACCCTAGCAATGAAGACCACCAAGATGCCGGGCATCCTGTGCCGGTCTCACGCGTCGACCGCGGTGTGCCGGTCGCACGCGTCGACGGCCGCATGCGTAGCCACCGACGCTCATTCGGCCATCGCACCATCATCTAGGCGCCCGTACCACAACCACCACCACCACCACCACCACGACCGAGTCAAGTACACCCGTCTCATCGAGTCACGCCGGTTCAGCTCCGCCCCGGGCGACCGGTACCGAGCTGTCACCCTCCCCATGGTCACCAAGAGGGACAGGGCCCCACCAACGAAGCCCGGCACCACCACCACCACCGCGGCCGGTGCACCGTCTCTCCCTGCACCAGCTGCTCCCTCCAGCCATGATGCCAACAACATTTTCCAGGTCAGGCCAAAAAAAAAAAAAACACTTCTACACTAGCTAAGCTTCACTCCTGTGTCACATTCCTCTTCTTTTTATACATAGCTATATACAACACAACAACCCATGTTAGTTTTCATGGCTACATGTTCATGGCAGCTTCAAAGGGACTCCTTCTACTGTTAATATGTTTGAAATGAGATTAGTTGTGTATAAAACTGACCTATGTCAACGTAGGGATCACGTCTATTTTGGTATGTCCTAGTGTATTTTGGAGTACCTGTAAATTGTCCAATACGTGTCCGTCATGACATGATTCTTATTTTTGGAGCGCGCTTTGCTCTGAATAAAGTTTTTGCCCCGTCACAATTCTAGAATTTTGGTGCAGTAGCAGAAGAATGACGACTAAAAAATGGTGCTAACACACTTGTATATGTAGACAAGACAATGCAGCGGTCTACTAGCTATGCTTTCCCATTTTATGACTGGAAATTCCATATTCTCCCTATTTTTTTTATTACTCAATATTGTTGGCCAGGTGGTGGTAATGAAGGTTTCCATCCATTGCCAAGGATGTGCAGGCAAAGTGAGGAAGCACATCTCCAAAATGGAAGGTCAGATTTATTTAATATCATTTTATTTTATTTTATTTGGGTATTTTTTCTTAAAAAGGAAAATGTGTTACTCATTAATAATTTAAATGAAATGGCAGGGGTGACCTCCTTCAGCATTGATCTCGAGTCCAAGAGGGTCACTGTGATGGGCCATGTCTCCCCTGTTGGAGTACTGGAGAGCATCTCCAAAGTGAAGAAGGCTGAGTTCTGGTCTTCCTGCTGAACTAGTTTTAGCTACCAGAAGGCTTTTTCATCATCATCATCATCATCTCTATCTCTAGGTGGGGGGACACGGACACCCTTCATTTGAAGGGTCAAAAAGTGTCCATGAGAAGCCAGTCATAGAGCGAGAGAGAAAAAAAAATGTCCATCTTTGGTTCTTGGCTACATATATTGTGTTTCTATTTATATATAGTTCATGTATTTTAAGTGAGTTTTCAGTAACAATGCACTTTCAAGAGTCTCAACCCTGGTTAGCAATCACCCGGAAAAAAAAAAAACTCGTATTATACTAATTTTTTCGTATCTTTCAGAAACGTATAATACTTGCGTACTTTTTAATGATTCGAATCGGTATATAAATTTTAAAAGACTCGAATTGGTATATAAACTTTAAGCATGTGGAATTTTAAACGTGTTTGTACAAATTATTGAAAACTTTTGCACAAAAATGTGGTGGGAACCTATTTAATTAATCAAATTTGACAACATATTTAAGAATATGATATTTCTAATCTCAATATTTTTATTTTTCGAATATTTGACCAAATTTTTTTAGGATACGACTATCCGTACCCCATGACCTACTAAGCACATCCCAAAAAAATTAAAATAAAAATAAAATTCCTATCCTACCCTCCCCCCGCTCCCCACCCGACCCCTGATCCCCTCTCGACCATCCTCCTCCTCCCGACCCTCCTCCTCCCCCTCCCCCGACCCCTCCTCGAGGAGGAGGAGGAGGAGGAGGAAGGAGGGAAGAGGAGGAGGAGGGTCGGGAGGAGGAGGAGGAGGAGGAGGAGGTGTCGAGAGAGGAGCGGGGGGAGGGGTACAATATGAATTTTATTTTATTTTTATTTTTTTGGGGTGTGCTTAGTAGGTCATGGGGTGCGGATAGCCGCGTCCAATTTGTTAACGTATTTTATTTGCACCGAGCCAATTTATACTGTACTTTTGCCGTTCCGAATTTTTCTGGTTTACCGAATTGCTGACAAGGCTCTCAACCTCTCTGATCTCTCTCTCTCTCCTCTCTCACCCACTCTTCTTGATTCATTGCATGTAAATTTCAACAACATTGTCATTACTCACCAACCCTTTGCTTCTTTCCTGGATCAACACTCTGAACCCCCTTAGGAATATATCATACTTGTTTCGCTGAAACTACGTTGACAGCGAGAGGTGAATTGAATTGATCCTCTCAACTACAATGAAGGTTTTGATCGATAGCGTTGCGTCCGTCCCAAGGACCACCGCGAGAAGTAGCTAGGTGGTTGGCTACCTGCAGGGACCGCGCAATTATTTTCTCATTATAGATCCAACGAGTCAAGAGGCTTAGCTTGGATGGTAGTGTTAATGTCGATGTTTTCCTCTATCGGTCGATGTTATCGATATCATATCGATCATCCTGTAGGAGATGTTTAAGGTAACAGAGGTAGAGGAGGGGCCTCGTCTACCACCTAAGTATTTGGGACTTTTTCAGAACATTTATTATCCAACTAAGTGTTACAGGACATATTTGTACTGTATGCTTTCTCTTTGTTAAATTGTTAGGCACAGTATAAGATTTAGGCGAGATAAAGTTACATAGTTTCTATTTTTCTTCCGAAACATAAAGAGACCACACAGATTAGGAATAACTATAACCCGAGATTTGAATATGAAGACTATATCGTGGTGTTCACTGGGCCGGTTCGGCCCGGGCCCGCCCGTGGACCGGACCGGCCCGCCCCCCTATAAGCCCGGACCGGCCCGCCGTGGACCCGAACCGGCCCGGCCCCCCACTCCCGAACGGGTCGGGTCGGGCCTCACCCCCCCAGCCCGAGCCCGGCCCGGCCCGGCCCGAAAAGAATTTTTTTTTTTTCTTGAGAAAAAATATTTGGATGTTGTAGGATTCGAACCTAAGACATGCCAAACTAGAGTTTTAAACCCACTACTATAACCAGTTTCTCTTATTTGTTGTGTGTTCAAAATCTACATTAGCTTATATAATAGGTTAATAAGATAAAAATGGAAAAAAAAAAAAGACAGCCAAAGCCCGGCCCGCTCAGGCCCGGCCCGAGCCCGCTCAGGCCCGACCCGTCCAGCACCGGGGCCACTGGGCCGGGCTGGATTTGAAAATTTTTAACCGGGCCGGGCCAGGCCCGGCCCGCATTCACACTCGGTCCAGGCTGGACCCGGCCCAAGCCCGACGAGCCCGAAGTTTCTGGGCCGCGGGCCGGCCCGGCCCGGACCGTTTAACACCATGAAGACTATACAAGAAGAGAATACATTGTGCAAAATTATCTTAGACTGATACCCGCGAAAGCGAAACATTCAACAGGGTATGTTGTTAGAATTCAAATATCTTCGTTGAATATTCGGAATAAGTGATGTTGGATTGTATCTCATTTTTGGTTGAACGCTCAAAAGGGAGGTGATAATGGACTTGGTAATTTAGTCCCACATCCGATTAGGAGGTGGGATCATGTGGTGTAGATAATTGGGATTGGTTCAGGTCTGACATGAGAATTCTCTTTTAAGATATATGGGCACAATTCAATATCGCACCTCATGAGCCAACTCTGGTTCGGGTCACACCGCGTTCCCAACAAGTGGTTTCAGAGCCCATTGTTACGGGGCTAGTTTGGGCAGCTCTAATTGGTTCGAGACAGATCATGGGCCAATTCCGTTTCGGGTCACACCGCGTTCCCAACAAGTGGTATCAGAACCCATGGTTACGGAACTAGTTTGGACGGCTCTAATTGGTTCGAGACAGATGGTGCTGAACGTTCATGTATATAATCGGATTGTACGGACTGCGTTGTTCATATTGGATCAACCGTGTCATCGTGAACCCCGCAAAGATATTCAAACATTCAACATCTTAAAGGAAATACTGCATTGGCCTAGGTAATTAAACCTTCAGATGTTAGAAGTTTATACATGGGTTCAATCACAAAGATCAAAACCTTGGATTAGGGATACCAGATCCAAGGATGAGCCATGCTCCAGTGGATAGTGCTCTCTGACAGCTCTTCTTTTGCCTTTTCCGTGAACTTAATTGCTTGTTGTGGAGGTCCTGAGCCTGACCAAAAAAAAAAAAAATAGTGCAGCTCTGTACTGTCTGCAGCTGCACTGCACTCCACTCCTCGTTGCTTGTAGCCACATCCCCATCCTCCTTCAGTGGCTTTGAGCAAGCAGAGGTGTCCTTGATCCTTTCCTACTTGGTCTGGTAAATTAGCACATCAACTGTGGCCTTTGCCAGATTGATTGGTGTCACTCACTACTTGGTGAGGAAATTTTCTCTAAGGAAATGATGGCATGCCATTACCAGTCTTGAGAAATGTTAAGACATAAGAGCAAGTTAATAACACCTTCACTGAAAACTAAGTTATATGTCACAACAAGTAAGGATTGAGTGATATTATGGCAGTAATGTACCATATCTATGATTAATTAATGACATTGTGTGATGATTATATGGCTATTGTGGACATCTTTCACTCTGAGTCTGAAACCTTTCGAGTTTTCACAAGAACAGATCATGTTATATTCATACTACAGTATCTCGCTAAGCAAATATTCACACAATAGCACAAGTTCTGCTCAAGATTGTTGCACATTTTTGCATTTGAAGCCTGTCATTTAGTGAATTAGAACATAGATTTTTGTTAATTCTATGAATGGGATATAGGTCTTGTGCTTATTTCTTCGCAATAAGCTTTTGGGTGTTCATTTCGAATCTTAAAGAACCTATTGATAGTACACAGACGTCGGCATCTTCGTTTAGTTTTAGGATCTCGTATAATATTCAAAAAATGGATTTATTTCTCTACTTTGGTCGGTTAGGCGAGATCCGAACCCTCTTCTGAACAACGTGGAGACCTAAACGCAAATTTATACGATACCCTGAAACTAAATAACCCCAAAAAAAAATTCTTAGGATTGACACATTGCAGAAACTACAGTTGTAAAATTGGAAGACTCCTGTTTGATGCAGTACTGTGTGGATTCAACTATTCTTGTGTGGTATGCATCTGACCCAATTCTGACACACCTAACAAGCCTTCCATCACCACCACTTAAGCTTTAAGGTAGGTTGCATATATGAGCTTGATCCCATGTAGCTCCAGAGGAGATGTGCCCCAGTATGACCTAATTCTGCAGAAAAATTGGTTGGCAATCTAACAGGGTTTTATGTCTTAAAGATTAGGCCCTGATCAACTGATAGTAAGTGCCTACATACATAAGTACTCTAATAATCTTTCAGTGCTCTAAGAAATGGGTTAGTCGGCCGCTAGATCTGATTAATCAGGTGAACAATCAATCGAAAATGGAGCCGAAGAGCAAAGATCTTGAGCCCATTCTTGTTCATCAATATTTTTTTTCCCTATAGCCGAGTTACAGTAGATTCTAGCATGCAACCTTCGTCCCTCTTGTAGATTCAGATTTTTTTTTTGACGGTGTCCGGCGTAGTGCTCGAGATTTTTGTGCACACTGTATTGTATGTTTTTTGGGCCCATTGCCCCCCTCAACTTCCACCATAAATGGATGGAAGGAATAATATCCTTTTGTGGCTCGATCCACTGATCTTCCGCCACCTATCCAGAGTTTTTATGTCTCTCTCCGCTGACCACAAGGATTACTCGGATTCAAATTCATGTCCCTATTTCGCCAGCAAAATCTCAGATGTACAATACATATACTTCTTTGATGCACTATTCAGTTGCACCCACCCTTCTTTTGCCTTCTTTGGATACTCATCCCCCCTACTGTAGCAGTGTTATCAATTGTTTCATATCAAGATATTTGACCATATTACTTTTTTTTTTTTTTTTTGCTTCAAGAGAATTGGCACAACTTTACCAATCAAAATATCACCAATCCTCCTTGTACCAACTTCCCTACTATTCTTTTACCATGACGAGGATATACTGATCTATAACTGATCCAACTGTAAAGCATAATTATGTGATTTGTCTTCCACTAGAACACAGTAGAATAACATCAAATCCATCAAATAAATCAAGACATTATATATATATATATATATATATATATATATATATATATATATATATATATATATTGAAGCAATGGGTAATTGTGGTGAACTCGCCTCCACTGGATCTCGAACTCCTGACCACTTGGGCCACATGCTATATATATATATATATATATATAGGGTGTCCTTCTTATTGGAGCTTAGACGAGTGCGTCTAAGGGGGGATTCGAACCTGGACCTTCCGTCCGGGGAGCCCCCGTCATTACCACTAGACCACGACCCCTTGGACATCAAGACATTATATATATATATATATATATATATATATATATATATATATATATATGCTCAAGTTTTGAACTCAAATGTGTATGCAAGCTTAATTCTACTCATCAACCATCTCCAAGCGCCTTTGTTTTCGCACTTCTACTACTAAAGCAAATTACAATAATAGTTACAGAATTTATAACTTTGTTTTCAAAGTTTCCAGTATCGGCTAATACAGATACAGTTTGATATGTCCTAATCCGATATCGATTGATATCGATACTGACCGATATCGACATTGGAGGTCTCTTTTTCAGTCAATTCGGTAAAGAAAATTGAACGAAAAAGACCCATCAACAACGGTGTAAAAGTACAGTAAATTGTAACGGAAGAAAACTTACCTATCGCAGATAAATGAATCGGCAATTTCGTTCAATTTTAAAAATACTTAAGGAACAAGACATGAAATATTTAAAATTAAGCCTAAATGTGTAAAATATTTTTCCTAAAATTTGAATATTTTATTAATAATTATTTATTTTTCACTACAAAAAAGTTCGATAATCTGATTCAAAACTGCCGATAGTGGCGACAGTGTCGATCCCAAATATTGATTTTGAAACCCATATCGATACTGCGAGCCTTGCTTGTACTACTTAAGCATATAAAATACTTGCCTTATATTTGAACTCTAAAATGCATATACCAAAATAATAATATGTTTTTACTTTAGTTACTCAAATAAGGAGGCGGCCTCTCCTTAACCATTATTGTTATATATAAAAAAATAAATACAAAAAAAAACCTCTTACAAATAGTTCATTTTGCTGGCCTATCTCACATCCATAAGAATTTTCTGAAGAGTGCTTTTATAAGATATCAATCTCTTCTTTCTCTTAAAAAATAATATTCTGTCATACAACATATTTTCATCAAGTTATACACTCTCTTCCTCTTCACTGCTATGGTTCAAGGTTTATAATTCAAGCACAATATGTGAAACAATGCTTCTACACTAACCGAGGAGGTGACTGCAGCTCAACCGCACGCGACCCACGTGTCCTCCCTATTGGCCGGTTTTGGGGGACTGACGTTAGTAGGGAGAGCTGATATATGCGAATTTGACTTCGGCCAATAGAAAAGACACGTGATCTGCGGTTTGATCCGCGGTCCTTCTCTCGGTTCAACAAGATATGTGAAATACTCAAAGATGGCCAGATTGCTAGGGTAACACCAGTTTTCCTTTAAACTAGGTCGATGAGCACATGCTACCCAATACCCATCCAATCCAATTGAGTCTATTTACCCCCAAGAATTCTTGAGTAGCACATAGTGCAAATTGCATATTATCTTGTCACACAAACAATATTTTTTTTTATGCTGCAATTGTTTTAGGAGCATAGTTATCTTGTTATTACGAGATTGTGTATATTTGTTTTGTGTGTCACTCCTGAATTTTTTTGTGTAAATTGTATTCTCATAATGAATATTGGTTGATAATTGAGAGCTGAAAGCTCACACTCAATTCTTTTAAAATATTTTTATCCACTCCTAACGGTCAAAAAAAAAAAAAATCTTTGGAAATTTTTTATTTCCTAACAGTTGTTTGTAGTTGGAAAATTTTCCTTTCCTAACGGGTTTTTACAAGGTGGAAAATAAATTACAAGTTATAAAATTTGTGGAAAATAAATTAATTCAACAGAATTGTTTACTAGGGAAAAATATTCTATGGAAAAATTTTCACGAAATTAATTTGGGTATTTGATTGTCGTTATTTTCCATCGAAAATAGTTATTTTTTATGAAAATTGATATTTTTCTATTGGCTGGCCTAGTTTTATTTTCCACCATTTGGAGTAAAATATAAAAAATTATAGATTTTTGGAAAATATTCTATGAAAAATATCAGCTATCAAACACTACAATTAGTGAAAAAATTGTAATGGAAATATTTTACATAAAAAAAAAGCTCATTCAAACATGGCCAGGAAAAAAAAATCACAACAGTAAAAACCGTTACAAGTTCCATTTAGGGGTGCAACTCGGACGGGTTGGGTCGGGCTTGAGGTCAACCCGAGCCCAACCCAATGAATCATAAGTCTAGCCCGAGCCCAAGCCCGGCCCGACCTCGGGTTAAACATATGAAGTCCAAGACCAAGTCCGGAGGATCGGGTTTGGCTCGGGTTGAACTCGGGTTGGGTCGGGTCCATCGAGTTTATCGGACTCTAATATAATATTTGAAATAATTTTAAACAAAAGTAATATTAAACACATAATCAAATAGCAATAAAGTCTTGGTCATTGAAAATTACAAAATAAATTAAGATTTATGATAAGGAGTTGAAGAGTTTGGGTAGAGAAATTTAGGATTTAAACTTTTAAGAAATAAGAAACAATATATATATATATATATATATATATATATATATATATATATATATATATATATAAGTCGGATTTCGGGTTCTTTGGATAACCCGACACATGAACCCGAGCCCAACCCAATTTTTGATCGGGTTCAAATATTTTAACCAATATCCGAATCCGAACCCGAGTATCTTAAACCTTAACCCAATCCATTAACGGGTTTACCCGATCGGATTCGGGTTTAGTCCGTCCAAGTTGCACCTCTAGTTCTATTATAGGAACATTTTACATGTCAATCAACCGACGGTAAAAATTTGTTAAATTTTCTTTTACTAACGCTTATAACTACTAGAAAACGACTGTTTTGGTGTAGTGGTATTAAAATCACTTTGGCAAGCCTTTTCATCTCTAGTGGGAGATGCTCTTGGTTTAAATTATGGACACCCGGTGCTGGTCATTCTGGTGCTGAGCGATTAGTCGTACGAGCATGTCATTTTCTCACTAGCGAAGCATGCAAGCCTAGTTCCCAACATGCTCATGTGGCGAAGAAATTCCATGGTTTCTTACTTTGTAAGTTTCACTGGTACATTTTGAGGATCCCAAGCTCCTTTTATTTACATTCTACATTAAAGAAGAAGTTGATGGGTAGGGGTAAGTATTATTCGATTTTGGACCGAAAAGTGAATCAAATCGAACCGGATAGGTCGATTTGGTTTTTTTTTTTTAAAAATGTTCAGTTTCGAATTTGAAAATACTTAAAAAAATTTACTCGGCTTGGATTTTGGTTTCGATCAAAAACTGAAAATAGAAGAAGACTTGTGCAATTATGTAAATATCCTCAATTTATACATATATTGTAACTAAAATGTGTATATTTTGAAAACAATAATTCTATTTGTATTTTGAAATCAGACTTTGGTAAGTTAATAACTGGTCTAACTTTGGATACATATACAAATTATGTAACCACGATTTTAACTTTTGGATCGTATCCTACAATAGAAATAGTTCAACTGAACAAATCCAATAAACCGAATCGTTATTTGGTTCAGTTCTATTTTGGCTATTTTCTGCTATGTTTTAATTTTAAATTTTTAGAATTTTGAATTATTCGAATTTGATTATTTTGCTTTGGATGAATTAAAAACCTCTCTATATATACTATTCATCCTTAGTCCGAAGGACTTGGAGCAGTCAAAATCCTGAGCCCATAAAAACGTTGGCATGGGAATTAAATGGATCTTTTCTCTCTTAAGTTGAGAATCCTGCTATGGAGAGACAAAATTATGTCAAGATGCCAACATCAGCACAACAAGGGGGTGAGCACTATTCTGTTTTGGACCGCTGAACTGAATAAGGGTTTCTTTGAAAAAAAAAAAACGGGTTCAATTTCAATTTTAAAAATATTAAATAATTAAAAATTTATATATTTTTGTGTATTTTTTTTAAAAAAAAAAAGTAATTATATGTATGTTCTTTAAAGTCAGCTTTGATAATTAATAACTAGTTCACTTTAGACCAAACTTTGAAATACAACAAATATTTGTATAACAATTGTAAAATTTTAATATAGTGTAACCATAATTGTGAAACCCATAGTTTGTAATTAATAATTAAAAAAAAATGTCTTGGTATTATTATTATTAGTATTTCAAAATTATTATTTTTTAATACTATTAAATATTTTTGAGTGAAAAAGGATTTCGAAAATTATAATAACAAGGCTTTTGTTTTTCGGACCCAGACCCGAGTCCGAGTCCAGACCCAGGCCTGAGCCTAACCCAATCTTTTCTTAAATTCTGAATTGTTTTGACTTGGTTATAATAAAAAAAAATGTATTTGGTCAGCTGGTCCCGTAGGACCAGCACCCCTAAAACCTATTCCGGAAATTTTCAGGTAAAGCATTAAAAATTTATAAAATTTCATGTAGAGCACAATGTTTCCCAAAATTATATATGAGGCACAAGAACGCCCTTGCTAAGGGCGTTCTTCTTTTAAAAAATATTTTATTGCCCCGCTCCGTTAACTTTACGTCTGCCGTTAGAGGTAAGCGGGGAAAAAAATAAATAAATAAAAAAAGCAAAACGCCCTTCGGAAGGGCGTTTTGTCAGAAATGTCAGACGAAAACGCCCTTCCTAAGGGCGTTTTCCTGACAGGCGCAGCGACCGTTAGCCGACGCGTGGCGACGCTGTAGACGTCGTGACTGCTGCTGCCGACGCGTGGCGACGCTGGCGACGCTCGTGACTGCTGCTGTCTCGTTTTTGGGGGGAATGGCAGACTTTCTCGTGACAGCCGCTGTCGTTTTTTGGGGGGAATGGGGACTTTCTCGTGACTGCCGCTGTCGTTTTCCATAATTGTAAATCCGTATTTTTCAAGACTACCATACGCATCAATGTAACTACCGTTAATTTCTGATAATGCAAGTTCCTTAGCTCTCCAAGCTTTGGAATATGTAATATGCAAACGATGGTCTCTAAGTATATCACGCACAATGTGTGCTGGACTATAGGAGTTGTCATCTCTAATTTTACCAATTATTTTATTTCTTACCCATGCGGTAGTAGCTAGTGGATGATGTCCTCCTATAGATCCACCTGAACATGAATGCCTTGCTTCAAATGTACGAATTTCAAAAGTACTACCGTTGCCGACGGCTCTAGCATATACTCTCCAACAACAATTTGGAGAATCACAAGTATATACAATTCTATGGGGATTATTATGTTTAGATGAACAACTAAAATTATATCTAATTGCTAGATCAGAAATAAAATTTCTAAAATCATATGGAGAATTAAATGATTTACCAACAAATAATTCGGAAGTTGAAGAGTCTAAATTATCATCATTTGACAAATAATAATCTAAATTTTCAACTAAATCATCACTATTTTCATCATCAACATCAATATTTTCAGTCTCAATGTTCTCCTCAATTTGGTTTACAGTGCTAGGGCCGGCACCAAATTGATTTTCCAGGATTGGTTGACTACTGAAAATAATATTTGTGGTAGTATTTGATACCGACGGATTAATGTAAATTTTAATGCAAGATGAACTTAAACAATTTTGAACAACAAATTTCCATGCTTCCTCACTATCTACTACTAAATAAGTATCTGTAAAAAACCACCTTATAGTAAATTCATAACTAATAGAAAAACGTTCACTAATAATATTACGTAAACTAGCTAGTGAAATATCATAATAAGTAGAAATAAGATGAGTACTACCTCCTTCATAAGATAATCCATCTAATATACCTCCATGGTAGCAAATTATTGTTAAATTTGGATCCATTATCGCGAACTTGCAGACTATGGATGCTATAAATGAAGGTTGAGAATAGCTTCTGAATTGAACAATAGGCAAAGAGAACTTCTATACTTCTGAATTGAACAATAGGCGAAGAGAACTTCTAAACTGAATAGCTTCTGTATGAGGAAAAATAGTTAGAAGAAGTGAATGAGATACTCTTCTTCTGAGAATTACTATATATAGGATAAAAATTTTACTGTCTCAAACTATCCGTTACTAATAAGTGAACGTTAGCTGGTAAACGAACGTTACCTACCTATATCATAGCCATCAATCCTTCAATAATCCTTTATATCCCATCAGTTACTTTATATCCGATCAATCAACTTACTTCCCATCATCCGACTCTTTTAATCCCATCAGTCCCATCAACCAACGTTTATATTCCACCTTTTAATCCCGTCAGTACGTTTATATTCCATTTATGTCCCACCTTCGCGTGGAAAATAAATGATAAAGGAAAACGCCCTTAGTAAGGGCGTTCCTTAAATTTTTTTATTTTTTATTCTCCCCCATCTAACGGATTCGTCTAACGGTGGTAGTCTTCTTTAAATAAAAAAAAATTAGGAAAAGTAGGAAACGCCTATGCTAAGGGCGTTCTTGTGCTGTCCTTGAAATTTCCGGAAACTTTGTGCTCTCAGTAAAATTTTAAATATATTTAATGCTTCTTACGAAAATTTCTGAACCTATTCCCACTTTCTCCTATTTTCTCTCCCCCCAACTTACTCTCTGGACCACACACGTTCTTTCCAACGTTCTCCATCACCCCTTTTTAATTCCCCACTCTTCCCCACTCTTCTCTCCCACGAATCTCACAGAAGAAGAGAAATTAACACAGCTCTTTTCCTCTCTCCCTTCACTACTCACAGCACCAGAGAAGAGAAATTACTCCACACTCATTTTTCTCTTACTCACCAACTCTCCTCTTCATCTCTCACCATTTCCCCTCCTCCACCTACCCCGAGCCCAAACCCCCTCTTCTCGAGCGTCCGGCGACCACCCCACCGGAGCCCCGTCGTAGCCGCGAGCTCCCCCAAGCGCCGGCGACCGCCCCCGTCGCCACCCCGCGCGCAAGCCCCTCTCCCAGCGCCCCATCTTCCTGCGGGTTCGCGCCCTCTCCCCGGAGCTCCGACGACCCCGGCATTTCCCGTCCAGCGCGCACCCCGCGCGGCCAAGCCAGCCCCGCGCGCCCCTTCCCGTCGCCAACTCCGGCAATCGCGCGTTTCTTTGGCGCTGTTCCCGCGAGTTTTCTCCGCCAACTTCGGCGACCAGCGTGCCCTAGCGCCTTTCCGGCCGACCAGCGCTCCGTCGAGCTTCTCTCGGCAACTGCCCTTGCGTGTTCTGGCACGCTGCTCTTTGGTGAGCTTTCCCTGGTTGGTTCTGCCGTGCCCTATCTCTTGATTTTCGACGTTGCGTCGACGTCGCTGATTTTCAGCGCTGATTTCGGAACGTCGTTGTGCTGGATTATTCTTTTCTTTCTATTTTATCATCTGAGAGCTCTAGCCGAGCAACCCGAGGTATAACCCCCCTTCCCGCTATTTTACTATTTTTGTCGATGATGAAATGGTCCCCGGTTCCCTTTGGGAATTCGGTATTAGCGACGTCGTATTTTTTCGGGACTTTCGGAAAGGTCCCGTGAATTGTTTTGCTTTCCCGGAATATTTTCGGGAATGGATTTTGGTATGATTTAGTTTCAGGAAATTTTCGGAAACGTTCTGTGATTTGTGGATTTGGAATCGGACTTCCGAAACTATTTCGGGTTGTCCCGATTATTCTGTGAAATGACTGTGGATGTTTTATATATATATAATGTGGGTTTTTCCCTGGTTTGGGACTTGCAGGAATTATCGGCGCCAATTTTCCAGTTTTTGGGTTGACCAAAAACAGAGGAGATGCTGCCCGATTTTTCCGTAAATCCCGAATTATTTTCAAAATGAATTTAAAATAATTTTCGGAATTTATTTGATATTTATTTTTGGGTGACGACCGTACCGGTCAGTGGACCCGGCTAAGTGCAAACGATACCGGCCCCGCCCGGACGTTGACGCAATTAGCCAAAAATGAGGATCGGACCATTATCTGAGACTTATGATTTAATATTATTTTATTATTTATTTTTGTTTTACATTTAATTTCTATTTTCAGTTAGGACTAACGACAGTTTATTCTTATTTCAATTTATGTAAATAAATTGTAATGGGCATAAGTCCAGCTGGCTGGTCTGTGACTGTAATAGCTTAGGTTTTCCTGTCGTTTTCTGATTTTTCGTGTTTTTACTGTTTAGCGATTAAAACGATTAAAAGATATTTTTCGTATAAAATTAATTATCATTTTCTCATCTTAAAATTTACTAGTTTATTATTAAATAATAAATCACGTATTTCTCACTAAAATAAGAAAATTAGTTTTATATTATATTTTATAAAAATTACCAAGTTTTCGTAATAATCTAGCAACGACGAGTTTTCCCCAATTCAAAAGTTAAAATAATCGTTTTCTCTCGTAATAAATCAACGCACATAATAAACGTGTTTTCTGTGTTTAGTTAAAAAAAATAACTAAAAATGGACTAGAATGCAAATAGAGATTACAACTAGCATAGCTAAGTTGGTTAACTTGAAAGCTGAGTCTATCTCTCGAATGTAGGAATTCGAGGACAACTCTAAACTTCCCGTCTCGGAGTCGTCCACCTCTCCAGTCATTTTCCTGAGGCAAGTATAGTTTATGTTAGTTTACAGTTATTTATTTAATCGTTTTACTGCATGTCTAATCCACGATGCAAACACGAAACTCTCTCCGAGAGTACTGTACTGTAACTACTGTAACTATTGGGGACTGGGGGAGTAGTGTAATGAGTATGACCACATCAAAACTACTGTAACTACTGTAACTATTGGCTTACCCCTCATACACACGGGGATAAGCTGTACCCTCCTGTAACAAACCCAAGCCGATCATATGTCATTACCTGTTCAAATCACTGTTTTATACTGTAACAAACCTGTTTTAAAACTGTTTAGAACTGCATGATTCTATTTCTTATTTAACTGTTTAAAATTAGCATGAATTGTACTTTGCTCCCTCCTGACTGGAGACCCAACATTTTAGGTATCACTGATGAGGCTTTGTTCCGCGATATTTCCCGAGGTCCCAACTAGAAGACGAGGATTTCGAGACTGATGAGCTGTGTACCTAGAGTTTTCTCTTCTTCTTGATGTATGTGGAAAATGGTTTAAGTTGTAGCTTCCACTTCATTGTAAAAGATCAATAAAGTTTTAAATTTCCGAATTTTTGAGTTGTGACAAATACAGATTATGTTGTGGTTACCTGCTAATGGAACAGCTTATTGCCGCCGTCTCAACAACGGTGCAGGCTGGGCATGATCCGGTTCGACCCAATTATTTAGGATCGGGTCGTGACATGTTTTTAGTGGTGGCCCATGCAGGTCCACGCGACAACTTAGAAAAACATACCTAGAAACAATTAGAACACTAGAACATTGATTTACCACAACATAGGTCCGATTTATATATAAATAAATATTTTTGTTTGATTATAGACCGGTAGGCTACCTTGCTTATGTGTGCATCCTAAACCTTCCAGAGAATGACCATTGACAAGACCAAATCCTGCTGGCGATGAGGTGTCATCTCCGGATCATACCCCATCTCCTCAACCAAGCCCAGGGTCTTTTTCCTCGCGGCTGTTTTACCGTCCTCATCATGCATCCAGTGAAGTTTTCACTACACTGGCGATTCCTACCTCTTCTCAAACTGAGTTGCATTTTCTTGGTGGAGTATCCATTCCTGTTGCTCCACCAGTACCAACAAACGCCTCCCAAATGGTTGCCCTATTTCAAGAAATCCTGGAGTTCCAAAAAGCTCAAGATGAAGCCCAGCAGGAACAGATGAATATCACGAGAGAAGACATGAAGAACGTCAATGTTGTAGCCTTAGCTATCTTAAACCAAGTTGGAGCAGAACCTTGTCCTAGGAAGGATACCCCTGAATCTAGAAGATATTTGGGTCCCATCAAGTACTCTACTTTCCGGCAGCCTTGTCGTAAGAAGCTATGAGCTTGTAACAACTGCAAGAGACCTGGTCATCAGGCCGTTAGTTGCCGCAAGAGATTGGGACAATGTTTGGCTTGTGGATCTGCTGAACATCGGGTAAAGGACAGCCCCTTATCTTTCCAGCAAACCAGAGCTCATATCCCAGCAACACCTGTTAGGCCACAACCTAGGGACTCTCTTCCTATCCAGCAGACCCTGCCTCCTACAATAAGGCATGAAGCATACTCAAGGTTCACAGAAGATGAAGCAGTTGGAGACTGCTCATGCAAGAGCCAGAACCATGAAGAATAGTACCTAGGACTGCTGAATAGCATTATCTATTTTTTTGGAAGTTGTAACAGGATGTCCTTAGATCAATCACAAGAGTTTTTGCTATAATTCTCCACATGAATAGAAATCCTTAATTACACCTTTATGGCAGATGTTTTCCCTGATAGTCTTCCCAGATTATCCCAGATCTAGACATAGGATTCACCCCTAACCTAGTCCCTGGCTCCTTCCCTAATTCTAAAGGATGTTACAGAGTCAACCCGAAGGTGGCCAAGAAGATGAAGGACCAGATCAATGAAGGCTCTAGGATTTATTCAGGGTGGAATTTCACCTTAGGGAACACCTATCTTGTTTGTGCCCAAGAAGGATGGAACAACGGATGTGCATCAATTACCAGACACTAAAGAACAAGTACTCTCTGCCCGGATCGAGGATCTGTTTGATATGTTTGTATGGAGTTAGGGTGTTTCGAAGTTTGACTTAAGATCTGACTACCATCAAATCAAAGTCAGGAAGGAGGACACTTCCAAGACAGCGTTCAAACACTAAGTATGGGTAGTTTTTTTGGTCATGACGTTGGACTGACAAATGCTCCTGATGTGTTCATGAATCTCATGAACAGAGTTTTTCATGAGTATTTGAATCAGTTTATCTTCTCCATAGATAACATTCTGATATATTCGAAGACTGAAGAAGAGCATGAAGAACATCTGAGGAAAGTTCTGGAAACTTTGAAGAAAAAGAAGTTTTATGGTAAGTTATCTGAACGTGGATTTTCTTTGACAAGGTAGACTTTTGGCCATGTTGTCAAGAGAAGAAATTTCGATGGAAGATAGCTGCTGTTGAAGAGTGGTATACCCCAAGTTCAATTCGGAAGTTTCTTGAACTTGGCCGGCTACTATCAGAAGTTCGTGAAGGATTTCGCCAAGATTGCTGAGCCGATGACGAAGCTCACTTGGAAGAATGAAGAGTTCATCTGAACGAAAGATTGCCAGGCGGCATTGAGGAGCTGAAGAAGAGACTTACCACTACACCAATCCTTGCGCTACCTGCAGGAACCGGTGGGTTCTCAATTTACAGTAATGCCTCTGGAAAAGGACTGGGTTGCGTTCTTCAACAACATGGGAAAGTAATTGCTTACACATATAGGCAACTACAGACTCATAAGAAGAATTATCCCACGCCTAATTTGAAATTTGCTGCAATTATCTTTACTTGGAAGCTATGGAAGCATGATTTCTATGGAAATAGAGTAAAAATATATACTGACTACAAAAGTCTGAAATATGTCTTCACTCAGAATGGGCTGAATGTTAGACTGGAAAGATGGCTGAAGCAGATGAAGGATTTCGACATCAACCTGCAGTACCATTCAGGTAAGGCTAATGTGGTCGCTGATGCACTTAGTCGGTACTGATGGCGAATTTCTTAACCAACGACCAACACCTGCTAGAAGACATCGAAAAGTTTAGACTGGAGATTATACTGCCTGGAAATGGAAGGAAGAAGTTGGATGCTGATTCAGTGTTGATGAAGTTGCAAATGAGCTCGAGTCTGATGGACAAAGTCAAGGAGACTCAGTTTCAAGACGAAACATTTTGCAAACTTAGAGATCAAGTGTTGGCAGGAACACTTAAGGGTTTCTCAAATCGCCAATAATGGAGCTCTGAAGAATGGTACGAGGCTTGGTGTACCATCTGGCGAATTGAGGAACGAGCTAATGCAAGAAGCACACCAGTATTCCATACATCCTAGCAAGACGTATTGGGATATGCGTACTATTGTTGGGTAGTATGGAATGAAGAAGGATGTATTCATAATTGAGGTTAGATGTTTTATTTGTTAACAAGTGAAGGCTAGCCGACAGAGACCCGCAGGACTTCTACAGTCGTTGGACATTCCGGACCGAAAGTAGAAGCACATAACGAGGGACTATGTGTCAGGATTGCCTTGATTCCAAGGAGGGAAGAACACCATTTGGATTGTCGTGGACCGACTGACTAAGTCAGCTCACTTTATGTCCTTCAAAGTTGGTTTATCCACTAAGAAGTGGGCAGCATTGTACGAGAGGCACATCTACCAGATTCATGGAGTACCGCGGGACGAGCAATCAGAGAGGTCAATCCAGACGCTTGAAGATATATTGAGATTTTGCGTCTTGGAATTTGGAAGGTCTTGGGAAGACCAATTGCATTTGGTGGAGTTTGCTTACAAACGACAACTACCAAGCTGGAACTAGTATGACCCTATTTGAAGCTCTCTATGGTCGCCGTTGCCGTACAACACTTGCATGGGACGACATAGGAGAAAGAGTACTGCTGGGTCCAGAGATGGTAACTGACGCAGTAGAGAAGGTGAATGCAAGCTTAGGATTACCCAAGACAGACAGAGGTATTGGATTGGTAGTAGTAGTCGACCGGTGAAGTTGAAGAAGGAGATATCATTTCTGTGAAGTTTTTTCCTACCAGAGGAACAAATCAGTTTTGACGGAGCGGGAAATTGAGGCCAGGTACATCAGGCCATTTGAAGTTTAAGACAAGTTGGAAGTAGCATACCAGTTAGCTCTACCAGCTAATCTTGAGAGTGTGCAACGTCTTCTACGTCACAGCTCAGACGCTACATTTCGGATCCGAGTCACGTTTTGGATAATTCAGAGCTGAAGATTGGACTCAACCTTTCAGTGCCAGAGAAACCAGTTGCAAGCCTAGTCAGAGATGAGAAGAAAATCAAAATTTGAGCCATCACTTAAACTCCTATTCCTTCTCTTTTTCGTTCTAAACTTGACTAATGCTGCTAAGTTAGCCTAGTTTTGCAAGCTATCTCTTTAATTAAGCTTGATCATAATGATATTTTATTGGGTGCACCCATTAATATATTGTCTAATCAGGACCGGTGCATGATGGTCTGATCAAACTCGTGTACTTTGGTTCGCTTTTGAATTTTTCTGCGTGGATAATATCATAAAAAGAAACTTGTCCCTAAACCGTCTCATCCACGACTGCCTTGGAAATTCTTATGGTTGGACCTGAGTTACGGGCGCAGTACCCGTACCTGGTTGTCTTTTCTAACCTCACTTTAATTTCGAGGACGAAATTTTCTAAGGAGGGAAGATTATGAAACCCATAGTTTGTAATTAATAATTAAAAAAAATGTCTTGGTATTATTATTATTAGTATTTCAAAATTATTATTTTTTAATACTATTAAATATTTTTGAGTGAAAAAGGATTTCGAAAATTATAATAACAAGGCTTTTGTTTTTCGGACCCAGACCCGAGTCCGAGCCCAGACCCAGGCCTGAGCCTAACCTAATCTTTTCTTAAATTCTGAATTGTTTTGACTTGGTTATAATAAAAAAAAATGTATTTGGTCAGCTGGTCCCGTAGGACCAGCACCCCTAAAACCTATTCCCACTTTCTCATATTTTCTCTCCCCCCAACTTACTCTCTGGACCACACACGTTCTTTCCAACGTTCTCCATCACCCCTTTTTAATTCCCCACTCTTCCCCACTCTTCTCTCCCACGAATCTCACAGAAGAAGAGAAATTAACACAGCTCTTTTCCTCTCTCCCTTCACTACTCACAGCACCAGAGAAGAGAAATTACTCCACACTCATTTTTCTCTTACTCACCAACTCTCCTCTTCATCTCTCACCATTTCCCCTCCTCCACCTACCCCGAGCCCAAACCCCCTCTTCCGAGCGTCCGGCGACCACCCCACCGGAGCCCCGCCGTAGCCGCGAGCTCCCCCAAGCGCCGGCGACCGCCCCCGTCGCCACCCCGCGCGCAAGCCCCTCTCCCAGCGCCCCGTCTTCCCGCGGGTTCGTGCCCTCTCCCCGGAGCTCCGTCGACCCCGGCATTTCCCGTCCAGCGCGCACCCCGCGCGGCCAAGCCAGCCCCGCGCGCCCCTTCCCGTCGCCAACTCCGGCGACCGTGCGTTTCTTTGGCGCTGTTCCCGCGAGTTTTCTCCGCCAACTCCGGCGACCAGCGTGCCCTAGCGCCTTCCTGGCCGACCAGCGCTCTGCCGAGCTTCTCTCGGCAACTGCCCTTGCGTGTTCTGGCACGCTGCTCTTTGGTGAGCTTTCCCTGGTTGGTTCTGCCGTGCCCTATCTCTGGATTTTCGACGTTGCGTCGACGTCGCTGATTTTCAGCGCTGATTTCGGAACGTCGCTGTGCTGGATTATTCTTTTCTTTCTATTTTATCATCTGAGAGCTCTAGCCGAGCAACCCGAGGTATAACCCCCCTGTCCCGCTATTTTACTATTTTTGTCGATGATGAAATGGTCCCCGGTTCCCTTTGGGAATTCGGTATTAGCGACGTCGTATTTTTTCGGGACTTTCGGAAAGGTCCCGTGAATTGTTTTGCTTTCCCATAATATTTTCGGGAATGGATTTTGGTATGATTTAGTTTCTGGAAATTTTCGGAAAAGTTCTGTGATTTGTGGATTTGGAATCGGACTTCCGAAACTATTTCGGGTTGTCCCGATTATTCTGTGAAATGACTGTGGATGTTATATATATATAAAATGTGGGTTTTTCCCTGGTTTGGGACTTGCAGGAATTATCGGCGCCAATTTTTCAGTTTTTGGGTTGACCAAAAACAGAGGAGATGCTGCCCGATTTTTCCGTAAATCCCGAATTATTTTCAAAATAAATTTAAAATGATTTTCGGAATTTATTTGATATTTATTTTTGGGTGATGACCGTACCGGTCAGTGGACCCGGCTAAGTGCAAACGATACCGGCCCCGCCCGGACGTTGAGGCAATTAGCCAAAAATGAGGATCGGACCATTATCTGAGACTTATGATTTAATATTATTTTATTATTTATTTTTGTTTTACTTTTAATTTCTATTTTCAGTTAGGACTAACGGCAGTTTATTCTTATTTCAATTTATGTAAATAAATTGTAATGGGCATAAGCCCAGCTGGCTGGTCTGTGACTGTAATAGCTTAGGTTTTCCTGTCGTTTTCTGATTTTTCGTGTTTTTACTGTTTAGCGATTAAAACGATTAAAAGATATTTTTCGTATAAAATTAATTATCATTTTCTCATCTTAAAATTTACTAGTTTATTATTAAATAATAAATCACGTATTTCTCACTAAAATAAGAAAATTAGTTTTATATTATATTTTATAAAAATTACCAAGTTTTCGTAATAATCTAGCAACGACGAGTTTTCTCCAATTCAAAAGTTAAAATAATCGTTTTCTCTCGTAATAAATCAACGCACATAATAAACGTGTTTTCTGTGTTTAGTTAAAAAAAATAACTAAAAATGGACTAGGACGCAAATAGAGATTACAACTAGCATAGCTAAGTTGGTTAACCAGAAAGCTGAGTCTATCTCTCGAATGTAGGAATTCGAGGACAACTCTAAACTTCCCGTCTCGGAGTCGTCCACCTCTCCAGTCATTTTCCTGAGGCAAGTATAGTTTATGTTAGTTTACAGTTATTTATTTAATCGCTTTACTGCATGTCTAATCCACGATGCAAACACGAAACTCTCTCCGAGAGTACTGTACTGTCACGACCCGCACCCGCTTTTCGGATACGAGACGTGTCCAAGCCAGCCTACGCCGCAGAGTCGACGGTAGAACGCTGTCAAGCCCGCAAGAAAATAAATGCTCAAAAATAAACATTTGCTGCTCATTCACATTTCTAATTTATTACAACATTTACAACATTTATATTTAAAAGAAAAAATAAAGTTTTACAATTAAAGAAATTGATACAAATGTTTTCTATTCTAGGTTGTCCTCAGCATGCCCAAGTCTTCCCAATGCTAACAGTGATCGCGGCTAAACCTGAAAAATGTTGGTCTCCAGTCAGGAATGGAACAAGTACACAAACCGACGACAATGCGAAAACACAATAGAATTAACAAGACATGAAAATAGCATATGGAATATGAAAGCTAGTAAGAAACTGATGACATGGCACGGTGGAAAAGTAAAAGGAAAAAATAAAAGACATCTACCTAGGTGGTGTGAAATACCTTTTAATACGTGAACGGCTGGGCTAATACGGCACATCATACGATGGCTATCGTGCAGTAATGGTACGACTAACTCATACGTGAGTGTGTATGACTTAGCTATCGTTCAGTAATGGTAATTGGGTTTGTTCACGTATTTACTGAGTATTTCCCCTCCCGACTACTCCGTGTGACGAGCGTGTCAACAAGCAGCAAGACATATATATAAGCATGAAATGAAAAGACTACTATGAATCGGAAAGCAATCAGAAAGTGCACTTGCCTGAGGTCCTTGCATAAACCGTAGTCACAAGCCGAGGGTGAAGGAAAGTCGATCTAGAAGCTGTCAACCTATAACATACATCGCACCACGAACAGTGCACGAAAACCATAAATTAATTCTAATGTTCTAGTTCTAAATAGTGGCTAGTTGGATTACTAATTTAATAATAATTAATTCTATAATAATTCACTTAAAAACTTAATTTAACCTAATAATAATCTAAATATAATCTAAACATACAAGTTTGGCCATCAAAAGTCATGTTTCTCAATTTTGGAAACCATGACACGCAAATCGAGACGTGCCGTTAACTTTTTGGTCAAACGCTATGAACTCTAGATTTTAAAAGTGCACCTTGGTAGATTTCAGTGCCACGAGTGCGCTAGAATCGACCGTGCCACAAAATCACGCTTTGGTCAAAAGATATCGCCGTTATGGCTAATCGTGACCAAAACGGAGATCAACCGATCAGTTCTGAGTTCAACAGAATAAATAAAATATTAAATTAACTAAATAATTTTTGGGAAAAATATATGTCATAGAGATCTGTGTTAGCTTTCCGAAACTTTAAACGGATCGTGATTTCGATTTCTGGTTCTCCCGGAATCTTGAAAACACCGAAACGTGTCAAGTTTCGGACAACCGACACTCTACGAATTTTCCAGAAATTTAGGTTCAGAAATTACGAAAATAAATTCGATATTCAGAAACTTTACCTTAATACGATTCCAACAAAAAAAAACGGCGCGCGAAAAGCACGTCGGAGTTGGCGGGAATCGCTTCGGGAAGTCGGAAACCCTAGATGAGTTCTTCCACAAAAGGCAGCTGTTTGAGCGCCGACAGGTGGCCCCCCCCCCATGGGTGAATTTCTGGGTTATTAATTATTTAATTCAGAAAATCCTTTAAAATTATTTTAAGTCCGAATAAATCAAAATAAATTGTAGAAAAATCCAGAAAAATTCTAGAAAATTCTAGAAAATATGTCTAAGTGTCTAGAATCTAAATAAAATATTTTAACATAAAATATCATCATTTGACCTCACAGTAAATTCCCAAAGCCTATAAAATACAAATTCTATAGGTTTTAATTATATAAAAATTTCCAAAAATTCTAAAAAAATCCAGAAAAATTCTAAAATATTCTAGAAAATATTTTTAGTCATTTAGAGCCCAAATAAAAATATTGGGTCCCAAAATACCCCCGTATGACCTTACAGTAAATCCTGAAAGTCCTTAAAAATAATAAAACCTTAAATATTAAATACCTACAAATATCCAAAAATTGTAGAAAAATATAAAATAGCTAAATAATACATATATAAGCTATCTTGAGGTCATATGACCTTAAGATGGTCATGGCCCACCTACAAGCTTTGACATGACTCACAATGACCATAAAATTAATCATAAACAAAAAAAATTAAAAATTTGGAAAGTGGGCTTACAAATCTACCCCCCTTAGAAAAATTTTGTCCTCGAAATTTCAAAAGATACAAATAGGCACAACCAAGAATAACATCAAAATGTGACATGACCAATCGATATGAATAATTACGACAAAAGTATAATCAATAAAATAATGTGATGAATGATCGAAATTGATCAAGCATATAGAATCAAAATATAATTACGTTTTAGAAATATAGTGGAAGGAAATCAAAATAGGTTTAAAATATGACGATTTGAAAATAGAAAAATGTGAAAGAAATAAAGAACTACTAGTTGTAGAGAAGGTGGTAACAAGAAATAAGACATCAAATAAATTTAAAAGAAAACAAATAGTCGTATGCCAATAAAAGATATAGTCGCTATGATATTCGAAAATCATAAGTATATCCGAAGTCATTTAACCGAGAATCTATGCCTCGCCAGTGTACATCTGGCTGCCGTGAACCCTTGGTTTCATGACTCAAGTATAATATGTTATCGAACACTTTATCAACTCTACCCAATATTGACATAATAAATCAAAAGATCAATAATACAACTAGGATATAGTTTTAGTAATATTTGACAGTCTACGCTTACTTGAAATTATTTCAACTTAGGGGTCACGCCACGCCAGTGCGCTTCTGACTGCAGTGAACCCGCAGTATCCATAATTCAAATCAATGGGGACAGTGCGCATCTGTCTTACCATTGCAAGTCATCAAAAATTATTTCAACTATATCCATAAGAATTTTAAAAGAACTTCAATAAATTCAAATAAGTCGATCATGATAAGAAAATATAAGTATCTATCCTTAAGTAAAAGTATCAGTTTTGAAAACAAAACGATCACAAAATGAATGAAGACGACTTGAATTAATATATAGATAATTAAACCAAGATTAGGAATTGAAAATAAAACAATCGTAAAATAGCTTTGAAAATAAAATAAGGGTTAGAGAAGGCATAAGATAAAATGGCACAAATGATCTAAATTAGGAATTGAATTTTGTGAAGGCCTAACTTACCAAGCGAATAGTCTACCCACCTTTGATCCTAACAACGTATCAAATATCTAATAGGGTTTAAAATTCAATAAATTATTGGCTAAATCACATGGCCAAATTAGCAACCTTAACTACCCAAGGGTCAAATTGAATAAGGGACTCCTAGTCCTAGTCATTCTCTAAAATTAAATTAGTCCTAGTTGTGAATGAGCATTTTCATAGTCGCAGGCTTGCAGTAGTACGACTAATATTGGTACTACCACAAGTTCGCACAATTTGCAAAGACTGACCTGCATGGGCCACCACAAAAACTTGTCACGACCCGCACCCGCTTTTCGGATACGAGACGTGTCCAAGCCAGCCTACGCCGCAGAGTCGGCGGTAGAACGCTGTCAAGCCCGCAAGAAAATAAATGCTCAAAAATAAACATTTGCTTCTCATTCACATTTCTAATTTATTACAACATTTACAACATTTATATTTAAAAGAAAAAATAAAGTTTTACAATTAAAGAAATTGATACAAATGTTTTCTATTCTAGGTTGTCCTCAGCATACCCAAGTCTTCCCAATGCTAACAGTGATCGCGGCTAAACCTGAAAAATGTTGGTCTCCAGTCAGGAATGGAACAAGTACACAAACCGACGACAATGCGAAAATACAATAGAATTAACAAGACATAAAAATAGCATATGGAATATGAAAGCTAGTAAGAAACTGATGACATGGCACGGTGGAAAAGTAAAAGAAAAAAATAAAAGACATCTACCTAGGTGGTGTGAAATACCTTTTAATACGTGAACGGCTGGGCTAATACGGCACATCATACGATGGCTATCGTGCAGTAATGGTACGGCTAACTCATACGTGAGTGTGTATGACTTAGCTATCGTTCAGTAATGGTAATTGGGTTTGTTCACGTATTTACTGAGTATTTTCCCTCCCGACTACTCCGTGTGACGAGCGTGTCAACAAGCAGCAAGACATATATATAAGCATGAAATGAAAAGACTACTATGAATCGGAAAGCAATCAGAAAGTGCACTTGCCTGAGGTCCTTGCATAAACTGTAGTCACAAGCTGAGGGTGAAGGAAAGTCGATCTAGAAGCTGTCAACCTATAACATACATCGCACCACGAACAGTGCACGAAAACCATAAATTAATTCTAATGTTCTAGTTCTAAATAGTGGCTAGTTGGGTTACTAATTTAATAATAATTAATTCTATAATAATTCACTTATAAACTTAATTTAACCTAATACTAATCTAAACATACAAGTTTGGCCATCAAAAGTCATGTTTCTCAATTTTGGAAACCATGACACGCAAATCGAGACGTACCGTTGACTTTTTGGTCAAACACTATGAACTCTAGATTTTAAAAGTGCACCTTGGTAGATTTCAGTGCCACGAGTGCGCTAGAATCGACCGTGCCACAAAATCACGCTTTGGTCAAAAGATATCGCCGTTATGGCTAATCGTGACCAAAACGGAGATCAACCGATCAGTTCTGAGTTCAACAGAATAAATAAAATATTAAATTAACTAAATAATTTTTGGGAAAAATATATGTCATAGAGATCTGTGTTAGCTTTCTGAAACTTTAAACGGATTGTGATTTCGATTTCTGGTTCTCCCGGAATCTCGAAAACACCGAAACGTGTCAAGTTTCGGACAACCGACACTCTACGAATTTTCCAGAAATTTAGGTTCAGAAATTACGAAAATAAATTCGATATTCAGAAACTTTACCTTAATACGCTTCCAACAAAAAAAACGGCGCGCGAAAAGCACGTCGGAGTTGGTGGGAATCGCTTCGGGAAGTCGAAAACCCTAGATGAGTTCTCCCACAAAAGGCGGCTGGAATTAAATTAAGGTGGCGAATATAATAATATATATAGGAGAGAGAGAGGCGGTGGCAGCTGTTTGAGCGCCGACAGGTGGGCCCCGCCCCCATGGGTGAATTTCTGGGTTATTAATTATTTAATTCAGAAAATCCTTTAAAATTATTTTAAGTCCGAATAAATCAAAATAAATTGTAGAAAAATCCAGAAAAATTCTAGAAAATTCTAGAAAATATGTCTAAGTGTCTAGAATCTAAATAAAATATTTTAACATAAAATATCATCATTTGACCTCACAGTAAATTCCCAAAGCCTATAAAATACAAATTCTATAGGTTTTAATTATATAAAAATTTCCAAAAATTCTAAAAAAATTCAGAAAAATTCTAAAATATTCTAGAAAATATTTTTAGTCATTTAGAGCCCAAATAAAAATATTGGGTCCCGAAATACCCCCATATGACCTTACAGTAAATCATGAAAGTCCTTAAAAATAATAAAACCTTAAATATTAAATACCTACAAATATCCAAAAATTGTAGAAAAATATAAAATAGCTAAATAATACATATATAAGCTATCTTGAGGTCATATGACCTTAAGATGGTCATGGCCCACCTACAAGCTTTGACATGACTCACAATGACCATAAAATTAATCATAAACAAATAAAATTAAAAAAAATTAAAAATTTGGAAAGTGGGCTTACATGTACTGTAACTACTGTAACTATTGGGGACTGGAGAAGTAGTGTAATGAGTATGACCACATCCAAACTACTGTAACTACTGTAACTATTGGCTTACCTCTCATACACACGGGGATAAGCTGTACCCTCCTGTAACAAATCCAAGCTGGTCATATGTCATTACCTGTTCAAATCACTATTTTATACTGTAACAAACCTGTTTTAAAACTGTTTAGAACTGCATGATTCTATTTCTTATTTAACTGTTTAAAATTAACATGAATTGTACTTTGCTCCCTTCTGACTGGAGACCCAACATTTTAGGTATCACTGATGAGGCTTTGTTCCGCGATATTTCCCGAGGTCCCAACTAGAAGACGAGAATTTCGAGACTGATGAGCTGTGTACCTAGAGTTTTCTCTTCTTCTTGATGTGTGTGGAAAATGGTTTAAGTTGTACCTTCCACTTCATTGTAAAAGATCAATAAAGTTTTAAATTTTCGAATTTTTGAGTTGTGACAAATACAGATGTTGTTGTGGTTACCTGCTAATGGAACAGCTTACTGCCGCCGTCTCAACAACGGTGCAGGCTGGACATGATCCGGTTCAACCCAATTATTTGGGATCGGATCGTGACAATAATTCCAATTTTGAGTCTGATCCATTAAAAAATAAAAATGTCTCAACCGAACAAACATGATCGTTAATCGGTTGGGCTCATTTTAGGGTTGGCTAATTTTGGTTTGGATATTTAGAATTTTAGTTTATTCGGTTTTGACTATTTCGGATCGGTGGAACCGAATAAATCGAATTCTCACTCCTAAGCAAGAATATGGACAGAGTCCTGTCTTTTCTCCAAACCTTACAATTTATGAGGGTTATTTATAAATACCCCCTATGGTTTGTACGTATTTTGGTAACTGTCAATTATTTTAAAAACAAAGAACACTCTCCTGGATGCTTCATTTTTTACTCACTTTCTTCTATGCACCAAGGGGTACAACTAATTAACTCTATAAATCATGAAGATATTTTTTTGTTTTTAAAATAACGAAAACAGTTACCAAAATGCGTACAAATCATAGAAAGGTACTACTAATTTACTCAATTTATGACTTGCTTACCCTTGCAGACGTATGATGATGAGAGCAACTCATCTCCTAATGAGCGCTTCTGTTTTCGGAAGTTTTAAACGATTTGATCACCATATTAGTCTACTATCAATTTGCAAACTTTCATGTTGAGCTCTCGCCCATAGCAAGCCAAAACCAAATCATAACACCAACTATGGATGATTTTAGAATTTCAAAATTGCTCCACACATTTATGTATCCTTCTTGAGTTCACTCCAGAACCAGATTCCTATTACATTACAGTGAACCAAAACGGGATTTAGATATGATACTATCCGCTTGGAAACTCAAAGCCACCACAAGGTGGGTAGGCGAAACTGGTTCGGGCCGGATTTTGGATTTTGGATAGATCTAATACTTGTTGGGGGGAGGCGAATCCGGTTCGCTTCGGATTTTGGATCGCATCTACGGGCCGCAAATGTTAACCCAGCTTGAATTCGGGTCCTATGTGGGCCAGACCGGATCGGTCCGTTGATCGGATCCGGGTCGATCCAGTCCGAATTTGACCGTGCCAGATTCGGACTGTCCGGCTCATTAGACACCTTGACATATGCAATGGCATATATACACGAGGTGCATTAGAGTGTCAAAAATATTTATTATGCATGTTACTATATTAACTTTCACAAACTTACTTTAGAGCTTGGATTGAGGGTTAAGTGAGAAAAAAATAAAATCATTCTTGGTTTGAGTGCAGAGTTTAGGAGGGAAGGTTATAGAGGGTTAAGTGGGAGTTTATTTCACCATCTTTTGTTCATTTTTTTAACCCTCCAATTCGAAGGGTTAACGAATGAGATTGAAGGGTTTTGTTTAAAAAGTCATAAATACCCCTTATTTGTTCTATAAAATATTATGATTTTTTTCTCCATTTTTTTTTCAACATGATGTTCCGTACCTTCCTAATTTATGAAAATATTTTGATAAGTTCTAATAAATTTTTTTAATTAAATTTAATATTATGACATATGTAATAAGGCTATTTTTGTAACTATCATATTTTTATTAATCCTCCACTCACTCAAAACCTCAAATCCAAACAAGAGTTATTAAACACCTCCCACTTAACTCTCGTTCCAATCCAAACAAGGTTCTATGTATTGACTCTACTCCTCCTCACTATACTCCTCCTCATTTAACCCCACTTAACTCTTTTTATTTTTTCCCCCTCAGTCCAAGCAGACCCGCTTTGTAAAGGATATGATAAGAAATGAGTGTATTCGTAAAATTTTTAATGTCATGTCAATTTAGGATAAGATGATAAAAAAGTCGTCTTGTATGATTTTTGACGTAAATCATATATATATATATGTGTGTGTGTGTGTGTGTGTGTGTGTGTGTGTGTGTGTGTGCTGACGGAAGGAGAAGCGATAATATAGTAGTTAGGGGAGCCGTTAGGAGTCCTAGGACTAGAGGCATGCCTAAACAGTGGTGGCCCATGCAGGTCTTGTAAATCAAGATATGTGAGGGTTTACCGGATAGATGTCTCAATCAGTATTCGCCTTTGATCTCTACTCGTATCCCCTGGATCCCTGAAATTCTTGTCCTGATCACATGCTTATTATCGTTGATCTGTCCTGGTCCTTCCTTATTGTTCCCATGTCGTCTTCTTCAGCGGTATTGAACCTGGACCTGCCGATCAGCAAGGTGGGTCACCTTCCGTGGACCAGCAGCAACCAGAAGATCAGGCCCAACACTCAGGAGCAGCCTCCCGAGTCGTACCTACTGAAGGAGACCCGCCAGTTCAGCCAGTCCAGTCTGCAGAGCCTGATGATGGCACTTTGGTGGGTCTCATCAGATCATTGTTAGCTTCCCAAGATCGTCGAGGAGATGCCTTGCAACAGGCAGTGGCAGATGCTCTGAACAGAGACGGTCATCCAAGGAACAGTGCAGCGAACAGTTTCAAGCGCCTGAACCCTCCATTCTTCGATGGCAGTGAAGATGCTATCGCTGCTGACGCGTGGCTCCAGGATACTGAAGTCATTCTAGAGGCAGCCAGAACCCCGGAAGATGAGAAGGTGGCTGTTGTGCACCTACAATTACTGGATCTTGCCCGCAGCTGGTGGGCAGCACAGGCCGTAGGATTAGTGGCCCCTATTCCATGGGCACTATTCAGAGAGAGATTTCAGACTAAGTACTTCGATGTGGTGGCTCGGTACGATCTACAGACCAAGTTCACCAATCTGAAGCAATGAGGCAGAACGGTCGACGGATATACGGCCGAGTTTTCGAGGCTTAGTCGGTTTGCTCCCACCTTGGTGGCGACCGAGTTTGACAGAGCCCAGCGGTTCCAGCAGGGGCTCCACCTCGAGATTTTGCTGGCAGTGGAACAGTTTGAGCATCAGACTTTTGATGCAGTGTTGAGAGCAGCTAGGAGGCACGAGTATACCTCCCACAGGATCGTGGACAGGACCGGAGTTCGGAAGCGATCTCACAGCCAGATGACCCAGTCGACAGCACCAGCCCCGGCAGTCAGGGCTTTGACAATTGGAACTCCGAGGCAGGCGGCCTCAGTGACGTCGGTCACGTCCCCTCAGCAACAGAAGGTGAAGCAGTCTTCCGCAATGGGCTGCACTCATTGTGGGAAGCCAGGACACGTTGTTTCGGAGTGTCGCAGAGCTCAGGGTTTGTGTTTGGCTTGTGGAGCACCGGACCACAAGATAGGATCCTGTCCGAATAGGGCCAGTTCGTCATCGGCTCAGACTAGTCCCTCGGTAAGGGGACCAGCCCCAGTCCAGCAGCAGCAGCAGTATCCATTGCCGAGGCCATTGCTGCCTCAGGCCCAAGTGTTTCAGCAGCAGTACCAGCCTGTGCGAGATCGTGTTAAAGTCGCCAAGACAGAGCCACGGAAGGTTGTTGAGGGGGATGTGGGTGTCCATGAGGGTGTCCCAGAGTATCTTGCATTCGGCGATGTCGCAGCTGCCGTGGACCGCTGAAACGAGGAAGCGGGACGTGAGAAAAGGGTGCTCTACCCAGCAAGAGAGTGCCTGCTTCGAAGCATTAACTATCCCAAATTTGCATTCAAAGGTGAAGAAGATCCATATGTCATGGCATCCGACGACAGCGGACGGAAAGCCGAGCTGAAGCTGAATGGACTTGAGTTTTCTTTGAGAGAATGATCCATAGCACGTACATATAGTAAGAAGGGCTTCTTTATTATTGGAGCTACTAATACTGGAGGGCTTGTGAGATACTTCTTGATATCGTCGAATGTGCGCTGACATTGTTCATTCCACACGAAAGATACGCCTTTCTTTATGAGCTGAGTGAACGGTTGACATCTTCCAGAAAGGTTCGAAATGAATCGTTTGATCCTTCCAGCTACAGAGACCCCAGCAGTATACCCAGGTCCAAGCTCAGATCCAGAACCAGCAGAGAGGTTCCTAGCAGGATATCTTTTCTCTTTTTCGTGCCTTCGATTTCCTTGCTTACATACATGATTGCATGATTGATTGCTTAGTATAGCTTGCCTGATATTAGTATAGCTTGTCTTTGCCACTCTAGTCTCTTGATTGAATTCCGAGGACGAAATTCTTTTAAGGTGGGTAGAGTTATAATGCCCGTAGTTCGTATTACGTATTGGGAATACGTGTACGTATTTCGGGCGCGTATTTTTGGTTTGTCATAATTAGTTAGCCTTAGATTTTTTTTTTTTGCAATGTTGCATTAGCATGGTTCATCATGGCATTGTATTGGCTTGGTTTGGTTCGGTTTTGTGGGTTTGGCTTGTTTTGGTTTTATGTGGAGAACCACTCCCACCTACCACCACTCCCACCATAAATATCTATCCCATTCTCTCTCTTCCATTATTACTCATTACTCATTTCTTCTTCTCTACCTTTACTCTTCACCTACCAGGAGAGAGAGGAGAGCTTAGGCAAGTGCATCTTGCTTCATGGAGGAAGTCCATTTTTATTGCTCTATTGTCTTCCTCATGTGTTTCTAATCTACTTTAGTACTTGGCATTTTTCATTTCCATGGTTAAATTTTTGTAGATCTAGCTTGTGGTATTTTTGGGTTCCAGGACTTTTGATTCATCACACTTACATATTTTGCTAAGTTGATGATCCCATGATTTCAAAGAAGTTTGTTAGGTCCAATTTGACCTATGAAAATTTTGCATGAGCCGCATGAACATCTTAGCACTCAGCCGCATGAGCTTGAAATAATAGATGCATTAAATAATGCATGGCCCTGGGTCTCCAGCCGCATGCATATTAATGTGTTATCAATGCATGTAATATTTTAATGAATAATTTAATGCAATTTTTTCCAAACACATACACTTAGCATCAGCCGCATATACAAATGCATTGTTAACCCATTCTTGAAAGTCAGCCGCATGAGAATGCATTTAATGCATTGTTGAACACCAGCCGCATGTAAAGCATTGATAAAGGCTTGTCCAGCCGCATAACATTCTTAAGCATTAATAAATGCTAGTCCGGCCGCATAGCATTCAAAGCAATTGCTTTGCTCATAAAAGCATTGATTCAATACCTTTTCTGAATGAGCATTAAATGCTTTACTAAAGTCTTAAGTGAATGTCTTGTCAAGAATGAGGCATTAAATGCAATATCAAGGCATTAATCCAAAGCTTGTTCCAGGAAGAGCATTAAATGCATTATTAAGTATTAATTCTACTGAATTATTCCGAAATGCATTTAATGCATTGCAAATGCATTTTCTTAAGGCTTGGTTAATGTATTTCCCTGAAAGCTAGCCGCATAAGGCTTTTCTTTGATACATTTGTTTTCTTAATGCATTTGCAAAGCATTCTCCAGTACTAGCCGCATAAGGAAATCATTTAATATTAGTTGCTTGTTTGCATTTTCATGCAAGCAGACCACATGGCCATTATTTATTTATTTTCGTTTGTTGTACCTTCATGCAAGTAATGTGAGGGTGAGCCGCATGGCCTTGGTTATTCCTGGACCGCATGGCAAATTGCCATTATGTGCTGGCCACGTGGGTTTAATGTATTGATTATTGTTGGGCCCCACATGGCCACTATACTTGAGTGGCCACGTGCCCCTTTTCTTTGTTTGAGTAGAAGCTCGCATTTATTGCCTTCCCACTCTCGGTCTTTTCTGGGTGCATGAATATTTTTCTTGTAGGCATTTACCCCTGGCCGCATGGCCCCATTCAGTTATTTTCTGGCCGCATAAGCTCTGGCTGGCCGCATGGGTGGCCTCCCACTCTCTTTGACCGCATGTTTGTTCTCCCACTTTTAGACCGCATGGGTCCCACTTTGATTGTTTAAATATTTTATTTGTCTAAATTGTGGTCAGAATTTTTCCCACTTCCAACATGAAAGTTGTAGAGTTTCTCTTTGGCTTCAAGAATATATATATTATATTATATTATTATTTTAATTGCTCAAGTTTCTTCCCTCCTTGATAAATGGCATAATTCTTGATAGTGACCCGCCGTGGTGCACTCCCGACATGATAACTTGACCTGACAAATTGACATGATAACTTGACATGATAATTCTTGATAGTGGCCCGCCGTGGCGTACTCTTGACATGATAAACCTGGCATGATATTCCTTGAAATGCTGTTGCGACGGCTAACACGACATGACAAGATTGAATAACTTGGACACCGTGGACGATTGTGCTTGTACAAATGAACTCGTCTTGTCTTGCATCATGTCTAGGACGGGGATCCCTGAGTACCACGGTCTGGGATACCCACTGAAATTGACTAAGGCTAATCACTAGAATAATCCAGTAGTCATGAAGAGATTTTCCAGCTACAGGCAATCCCGTTATCTGGACGCCCCACTTGGGATTTGTAGCCTGCCGTCGAGTAGGACACATTTCCAGCACACTGTCATGTGTTGCACCCTCTAAGTCACCTAAGGGGACATGCATTTCCTGGACGATGTACCCACTTGAATTCAATTCCTAATTGCGTCCGGATAGCCTGGATGGTCTGCAGGGCTTGTGGCTGTGGAATAATCTCGTTGCATCTTGTTAGTAACTAGGCCTGTGGTAACCCTAGTTAGTTAAAGTATCAAGCCATACTTATTGCTTGGCCGTGAAATGTTGGATGAAGTTTACCAGTCTATTCTTGCCTTGATTCTGTACATTGTCACATGACCTGTTTTCTTAATTATCCTGCCGATAAATGGTGGGAGAATCCAAGTTCTGTTCAGACGAAAGGTTACAACCCCGATCCTTGTTTGGTTTACGGGTTGTAACCTGGCCATCTGAATAGTCCCATGGTTATCCTATCGTATATCATCCTGTATGCTTTTTTTTTTCTTAACTCTGTCTTATTTATTACCTTATGGTTATTTGTGCTGATTGCTGGTTTTAGTTCCTAAGTGAAGCCTCCTTTGTGGCACTTGCTCTTTCTGGGGTCTGACCCGGCTGGTTTTGTATGGCCAGATACCAGAGCAGCTCAAGAGGATCTACCGAATCTCCAGCCACATGGTGACCACTAGACGGAATCCTGGCAACGAGTGGGTTATTTTTGGCTCTTCCACTCTATTGTAAATTATTTCTTTTGAGGCATTTAGCCGCCGAGCAAGTGTTAGCTCGTGTACATTTTACTTACTGTCTGCCTACGGGCTGTAATATGATTGGCAACCTAGGGTTGATCATGTATGACTAAACTCTTGCTAGTCCTCACATTTTGTAACGACTAGCTTCATGATCAGCTGAATATGTAATGTTTGGGACGCCTTACTATTGTATATTTGGTGATCTTAAATCTTGTAACATCCACTTACTTGCTTGTGATTGAGACACTAGGCTTGTTATTGACCTTAAGAGACTGATGGCTTGTGTAATACCCCGCTCCGCATGAGGCATTTGGTTGGCTTATTGGATGGGATCAGAATGTTGGACCGTGACTTATGTTGGAGATCAGGAGGATTGAGACTGATGCAGTCTTTCTTAGCTGGCTAGACGGAATGGGTATTGGAATGTGGCTCGCTGGTGGAGCTACGCTTAGTGGAATTGGAGCAGGAAGACCGTTATATAAGGCAAGTGGAACTGTCCTCCTTCCTCCTTATTCCTGCATGCTTAATAAATGGAATAATGTGATGCTATGAATATGAATATGTCCCTAATGTTGCTTACCTTGAATGTTGAATAATTGTGATGCGATGCTTTAGTTGCTAAATCAGTAGAGATGCCTATGCTGGAAATCATTGAATGAATAACACATGAACTTTGGAACTGCTGAACGAATTACACTAGAACTGCTAATATAACATGATGCCTGAGAATGAATTGATAATGTCCCTTTTTGCTTAATGTCGATGAAATGAATGAATCACTTGAACAATGAGATGCTGCATGAATAATACATGAAAAAAAAAGAATTGAATATGCTATTGTCCCTATGAAATGAATGAAATGCTGCAGGTCCCTTTGAAATGAATGAATGTTGTTGTTCCTCTTTAGAAGAAATATAATGAGAAATGTTACAATGAAGCAATGAATGATAATTGATGAGGCTTGGGATCGTTGAGATCACCAAGTGAAATGATGGTAATGTTGGGAATGAATAAGTCATTGAACATGACTTGAATGAGATGAATGATGATGCACTGTTGTCTTTACTTCAATATTTTACCATGTATTTTATGTTCACGATTGAGTTGGACACGCATTCTTATGATCATATGACAACTTATGCAGAAGTGATGATGGGGATATGTTTTTTCGGACGGTACCCCGGGACGTTAGGGCGACCGATCCGGCCTAGGAGAAAACATTGGCGTGCCAGTAGGGGCACGGGTTTAGTGAGACATCCTTTGAGGCTAGCTACCTTCTCTGGAGTCATCGCATTACCAATGAAGACCTATATGGCAATGTCCGTATGGTTAAACACCAGTGACCATGTAGTCAGGATGCATGCTAATGAATGTCTTATGCAGGCAGAGTAAGTATATCTGCTAACCTGTATTTGATGCAGGTATGAGGGAGTCGGCTATCGGTAAGAAATCACTTAAATGTGATAATTCAATATATGTGTTGGTTTAACTTGCATGCTTACGTTCCAAATAAGTAAATGGTGCTGTATGTAGCCTTTCAGAATGAGATCCTGCTTAATATGTTAAATCCAGTATGCTAGAAAGATGCTATACTATAATCAATGCTCAAACACAACATACATGCTAAGGGATGCTTGAAGTGAGAACTGTTATAACATGTTTAAGATGTTAATGTTAACGATGCCTCAATGATGCCTTTTCTTGATAACACCTAGTATGCCTCAATGATGCCTTTGCATGATAACACCAAGAATGCTAACATGATATGTCCACATGAATGCTACTAAGAATATGTTTACATGCTTCACTCTGATTATTGCCCATGAACTGTAAACTGATGCTAGGCCCCAAGTAGAAAGATTATTGTAATAAATGCTTGCTTAAATGATCACTTAAATGTTGGTTTATGCGAGTGAGTTAGATTCTACTCGCCAGTGCATAGATGATGTGCTGACCCACGTTTTGTGGGCAGGTGCTTGTGCTTGGGATATTCTACATACGAAGATTGGCTTGACTGGTTCCGCGGCATCGAAGATTTGTTGGACATACAGAAGCTCTCCTTGTACAAGAGGATGTCTTCCGTTTATAAAAGGCATAATGTATGGAACATTGTAATCAGTTGTGCCAGTGAGATTGTAAGCCAAGTCAGTGTATCGAGTTGTAATCCAATGTATCCAAGTATCAAATGTAAGCTGTATAGCATTGTTCAGTTGGCTTTCAATGTAAAGTAAGATGTGTTGTAAAAATTGTGCTTCAATACAAGTCTTGTACTTTTCTTCGATTATCAATAAAGAGAATAAAGTTCTATATGTCTCAGTGTGACTTCAAGTTGTCCTTTATCTCCGCTGCTATAAAGAAATAATGTACTTCTATTCAATGAGAAAGATTGTCCTCACTAACTTCAATTTGTCTGCTTCTGCCGCTGCAATGTGTTCCTATTTGAAGAATTATCACTTATGTACCATCTTTGTCTTGTACAAGTGCAATACCAGACTTGTACGGCATCACGCCCAAGCGAGGACGATCGATTCCAAGAGATAAAATATGTGAATAAATGACTCTATGAATCGGGGCGTGACAAATTGGTATCAGAGCACGGCTTTACGTCCTTGGTCTCTTCTTTGATTCGTTTCAAATCAAAGTTGCATCGATGATTAACCAAAGTTGCTTCCGCGATCACTCAACGTTGCTTCCGAGATTAAATCAAAGATTGCTTCCGCGATTATGCTGTCGTTGTTCTATCATCACCCTACGTTGTTCGTATCTGAAAGTTCATTGACCCTCTTGGCTGCTCACTGGATGTTCCATACAATAAGTCTATATACATTGTGATGCCCCTAAATGAATGATTGTTGTTGGTTTGGACACAAATAACCCAACAATGACTTGATGCCATAGTATGCTATATTGTGAATGCTGTTTGGGAATTGTGGGAATAAAAAAAAATGGCTATGTATGCTATAACAAGTTGAGAATTGAATGTGATGTTGGGAAAGAATTGTGAATGGGGTAATTGATGGATGAGTTCAACGAAACTGGTGAATTGACTCATTGGTGATGGCTAGTACTTTTGAGATCCTAAGAATGTTGGCTTGTGGTTTGAGACCCTGAGATATTGGCTAAGTGTTGTGATCATTATAGATCACGAATGTCCGGAATAGATTGAGTTGGTATTGTTTAAGGATGACTTCGTTTCTGAGTGGTATATTGCCTCTACCACCTCAGAACGAGATGTATATTGACCCTTTCCATAGGATAGCAAAAAGACTATCTGTGGGTACTAGGTAGTGGTGAGACTTAGCTGGGAGTCATATATTGTGGCTAGATGACTCGAGTGTCCCTTGATGGTGATGCTATGTTGGGTAGCAAAATTGTCGGAATTGTAACAGGTGGCTTTGGTTAGAAATTGTTTAGTCGAGTGATGACTCAGACTAGTAAGACAGTTAGTATGCTATGGGTAAATGGATTGGCTAGAGAATGTTGTGGCTTAAAATATTTGAAAGTTGATTTTGAATGGTTGGATGCAAATTATATGTGGCTAATACAAATGTTGGTTGCTAAGCTGAAAGTTTTAGAAATATTGTCGGAGAATCAAGGGAATATTAGAAATCTGTGCCTTGACCCTAAGGTGTAATAGATGTTAAACCATCTTGATCACCAAAGGATAGTCGTTGTACCTGTGTATGAATGCTGAGGAATTGAATTGTACTAGAAAAATAACAACCCCGAATAATTGTGTTGCATAGAGAATGGTTAATTGATACATGACTTGTCGAGTTGAATGGAATGAACTACTCGACCCTTGATGTCACGCCCCGACCCGGAATCACCCGAATCATCGTCCTCGCAGGGGGCGTGATGCCGCACGAGCCTGGAGTTGCGCTCGTGCAAGGCAAGATGACAAGTTCTCAAATGGTTATCTTTTGATTTGATATTAACGACGAAAGGAAACAGAGTGTACGAAACAATTCTCTTTATTGATATCTGAAACTGAGATTACAATGGCTTTCCATAGCCTAACAATATATGCCAGATTGGCTACAACACTCAGGTTCTCTCTTGCCCACAAAGGATTTCACCGTTCCATACATCATGCCTTCTATATCTCGGCCGCATCAATCCAGCTGCGTAGTCCGAGCGTCAATGCGATAGCACGCTTCAATGCGCTTCGGCATTCCAAGCCTTAACACGTTCAAGCAACGCTTCGCCGCGAGCAATCCATTCCCTGCACCCTGCATGAAGCTGGTGGGGGATCAGTACGTTCGTCCTCGCATGTACTGAAGCAAAGATCATCTTTTATAAACCGACATTTTAATCTTTATGTTGAATCATGCAACTTAGCTTATGATCTTGCTATGTTCTCCTTAGGGTCAATTTCATGACATATTCGAAAGCGTAAAGCATGTTATCATAGCAGCATGTTATCGAATTGAATAGGCAAACAAATAAGCAATCTCGTGTTTGATTCGTGGCTCGACTTCTTACCAAGTCGACGCACTCGCCCTTGCACCGACGCAAGGTGAATACGCCGTTATCCTTTCCTGTCATGTTATTGTGCATCTCTAAGCAGGATCTCCATGCGGGACGCATACGCGCCTACACTTTCAACCCATCGTTCCTTAACTATATGAAGGTCGTGGGCGTATCCGTGCCGGAATGGACTAAAGGAGTTTCTCTTTCTTTTTCCTTACTTTCTTTTCTCTCCTTCTTTTCTCTCTCGAATTTGGGTAGCCCGACGTTTCACGGGTTGGGTTGCAATCCCAACAACCGAAACTTATCGCGTGCCTACCATCATTTGCGGCTTCTCACATTTACGACCGAGTGCTAATCGGACGATTCGCAGATGTGCGCCTATCAAAGATTATATCCCTCCTAGGCCGAACGGTCCCGGTGCCCCGGTGCACCCGTTCGGAGGGAACGTTTCCGTGCACGGAAGATATCATCGCAATTATCTCAAGTCCATCCCATTCGACCATGCAACGCCCTTATCATTCAAACAACCAAGCATAGCCTTGAGTCCAAGACTCAGACCTTATCATCTCGCGTCTCTTTCGTTAACTTTCTGTATTCTTACATTTCATACTTCGTTTCAATGATTCAATGGCATCGTGCCTCAACTCAATGCTCGTCAACCGAACGACCCGAGGGTCTTGAACACCTTTCGAGGCACCATGTCATATCCGACAGTTCCGCCATATTCATGCCGTAACTGTATTCTCTCGCAACGAAGCCATCTTGTATTATCCCGTGCACGCAGGCACGTTTCGACCGTATCCCATGTTCTAGACTTAGCATTCAATGTTCGGGGTTTGCGCGCTAGGGCGCTCGCCTATTGTCTTTCAATGTTCTAGCCGTCTAACTCGTGCAGCAAAGGCACGGTATGGTTCATGCACTAAGGCACTCGCCGATTACAGTTATCCAATGTTCTTGCGGCTTACGCACCGAGGCGCTCGCCTTAGCGATATCCGATGTTCCATAGCGACTCGTGCATATTGATGCACGTTTCATTTCAATTGTTCTAACTTAGTGTTCGACTCACACTATGATTTATCTCCGATCGGCCACGCCCGTGGCGTCGATAGGTTAACTTTAGCATACAATGATATATTTGACTTATCGAATAAAGGAGTAAAAAGAAGTTAATCCTCCCACCTTGAGTCGATACGCCTTCGTCGTTTCGCCGAGCCGATGCGACTCGATTCCCTAACTTTGTTGCACGGCCACTCTCCTGACTTAGACATTTGAGCAGTTCGTGCTTCGTTGAGTTATACGCCCAATTCGCCTTAGTATGCCCAAGTCTTAGCCCGTCGCAAGGCGACGATTTGATTTCGCGGACCCCTTACTAAATATTGCAAAAGATCGACCTCTAATATTTTTCCGTCAAAGTATAACCTGCACACGAAACCAACTAAAATCAATACTTGCATCGATTTGGACTTACGCCTTGGTCGATTCGATTTCTTAGAATCTTCGAGCCGATTTAACGCACTCATCCTTCGGGGCAACGCGGCACTTCGCATCGATTCACTCAATGTATTCTTTCGGGGCAAGGCAACTCTTCGCATCGACTTAGTTCGATGCGTTGCTCGAGACAACTTAACTCTCGTATCGTTTTGCATCGATACATTCCTTCCGTCAACGCTTCAGCGTAATGCACCGTGCGGAGCAGGGCATTACAGAATATACCACTCAAAACAAGGTTCGTCTTCGAACCAAAACCAACACTCCGACTAAGTGTTTTATAGATCGTTTCACGATCTCGCCCCACAAATGATGTTCGATTTCATAATATCTCGCAAGCTTTTCACTAGCATTTCAAAGTCATCCCTGCAGCTCGATTTGAATTTGGATACAACTCGATTTGGATTCGTACCTATATTCAAGGCGTCCCGAAGATGTGTGTATTTCGACCAAGTCCAGTCGTAGCAAATTGGAACAAAGCTGACAGGTAAATTTCAATCCTATGCTTGCCATCTCGTACTCTCGATCGGACTTATCCATAGTACTTGTTCTCGCAATTTCATTGCATAACGCTATGCGATTCAAAATCGTATTTCTCATTTCGTATGTTTCATATGGACTACCAACTCTATGCGTCGCGTCAAGCCGTCGTGCATCCAATCACAACGAGTCTCTGCAATGCCTTGCGTTCGACGTCGCTATCCAACTTATTTCCGAAGTTTCGCTATGCACTTATCTCGATACGATTTTCTTCATTGACTTGCAAATGCATCAACGTTCAGGGCTACGCCCGCTAGGTTACTTTCTAAGGCACCGTGCTTAGATTCTCCCGACGCAAGTTTAAATTGACATTGCACAAAGGCCACAATCTATCCGACACGAAAGTTTACATCAAGGCGATGGTGCTCAAGGCAACGATCGCCTTGACACGAATGTCTTAACGACGCGTCTTACATTCAATTCCCTAACGAGTAGGAATTCACTAGCCAAATTCCCAACTTATCCGTCTCGCAACATCGAACATAATTTTGATTCACGCAAGCTCAATTGCATGGTGAATCCGAATCTAACAACATGACTCGTAAGCCATTCCCTTATCGTTCCCTCTCGTGCATAGCACGTTTCTCGCTATCGCCTAGACTTATCGTCAACATGCACCGTGCTATATTTGTTATCGGTGCAATCTCATATGCGATATCGCATGGGTCATCTTACGGTCTGCAGCATTCAATTTGATTTGGCGGTTAAGTCTTCTAGGGTCAGCTGCCCCGAAGCTACGCTCGATAATTGTGGATCATCACCGAAGGACAGTTTAATACGAACCATGCTATATCTTATTTCGGAGCCAAATCACGTTCCGACAATTCTATGCGACTACCCAAACTTTGGACAAAACCGTTTCTATCGGCGCAACTGATGCGCAACTATCCTCCGAGTCAAGTCATGCACTACCGTCGATGATTCCGCAATTTACGAAACATCTACTTGTATCGATTTCGAGTCTATCTTATTCGCGGGTCGACACACGAGATGCTATATGCATCGAGCAAACGCCGATGACTTATAGTCTCGTCTTTGATCAATCACAAAATTTACGATCAACCAAGTTCGTTCATTCTCATATCGTTACTTACAAAATTCCATAGCACGAGGCACACTCTCTTTTGTGTTCTTACATCGCTTATGTTTCTTTACGTATCGATCTCGATACGCCGTATCCATTTCGATAACGTAAGGGTCAACTTTGAATTCGTTTCAACGTCCACTTAACTCGCATCGCATACATCCAAGTTCGCAACGAACTTTTCCATACGCATCAACTTGTTTTCCGATTCGCCGCATCCCGCTATACTTTGATCGCGTAACCGAGTTACCGATTATCCAACATCGAACTCTCAAGTTATACGATCACGCCCTCTAAGTTTCACGTGCTATCACTCGTACTCAAATGAGTGTCGTCGTAACGTAACCAACTATTTCTTAGGCACGATTTCTCACGTCAACCAACTTTCTTACCAAAGTCGCACATTGTGCGGTTCGATTACAATTTGTATCGCCCAACATTTCTACCGAGATCGCAAGTCGTGCGATTCGATTTGCCTAGCCAAACATTTCTACCGAGATCGCAAGTCGTGCGATTCATTCGTAAGCTCGAGTTTTCCCTTTCCCGTCGATCTGATTATTGCATCAAAGGCATAATCTTTTCGCTAGTCTCGGTCGTCCGACCAACTTATAACTTTCGTCCGACGTATCGTTCATCGATACGAGTCTCACCTTATCGTCCCAACCGATTTCCGAAGAACACTTGCATCAACATACCGTCGCACAAATTTCCAATCGAGTCTCGGTACTCCCCCGTCCGTTGCGGACAAACCCTTCCGCAATTCTCACAATGCGTCGATGAAATTTATCGCACAAGTGCTATACCATATACCACTCGGAATCGAGTCATTCATCGCCTACGTGGTATGGCATATACCACTCGGAATTCAAGCCATTTCCCTCGCACTATACTTAGTACAAGCCGACAATCTCTTCCGACTTACGATTTACGCAGTGATCGTGCTTGATCACAACCGTAACTTTGATTCTATCAAAACCCGACACGATTCGGTCCATGTTCTCGCTTGCCAACATAAGTTTGGTGTGCAACCGAACGATTTGTTCTATCGATTTACAATTTCAATTCTTTCCTTACGTTGCATCTCGTGCAACAATTTAGTTGACATGCATTGCACCACGTGCAACAATTTTACCTTTTCCATACACGTTGCACATCGTGCTACGATTTATTTCCGACATTTTATTTCCAATTTCCTTTGCACTTCGTGCAACGATTAATCTGATATGCGTTGCACCACGTGCAATGATATTAACTTTTCAATATGCGTTGCACATCGTGCAACGATCATTTTCGATATTTACCGCACCTCGTGCAACGAATTACTCTCGACTTTCCAAGTCAATGCTCAATCCGTTTAACACATCGGTATTGGCTATCACTTCTCACTTTCATTTTACCGCATATTCATATTAACTCGTTGCACATCGTGCATCATTTTATTCTCATTCAACATGTTATGTTGCAACAACATCCCAAATCGTATTTCACAATTTGTTGCGCCTGCAGCAACTAACGTTTTTACGGCTCGTTGTATTCAATGCAATATACCCTTCGCGACTTTCTTAGCAAACATCATGAAATTTCCAAAACACATGCGGCAAAATTTCATGATTTGTATTAGACTTATTGTATGGAACATCCAGTGCGGCATCGAGTAGAGTCAAGAGTGATATCAAGTGGTGGTGGGCAACTTTTCGAATTGTAATGAAGCGAGCGTCCAGAGGAAATTGAGCCTAGAGCTCTGATACCAATTTGTCACGCCCCGATCCGGAATCACCCGAATCATCGTCCTCGCAGGGGGCGTGATGCCGCACGAGCCTGGAGTTGCGCTCGTGCAAGGCAAGATGACAAGTTCTCAAATGGTTATCTTTTGATTTGATATTAACGACGAAAGGAAACAGAGTGTACGAAACAATTCTCTTTATTGATATCTGAAACTGAGATTACAATGGCTTTCGATAGCCCAACAATATATGCCAGATTGGCTACAACACTCAGGTTCTCTCTTGCCCACAAAGGATTTCACCATTCCATACATCATGCCTTCTATATCTCGGCCGCATCAATCCAGCTGCGTAGTACGAGCGTCAATACGATAGCACGCTTCAATGCACTTCGGCATTCCAAGCCTTAACACGTTCAAGCAACGCTTCGCCGCGAGCAATCCATTCCCTGCACTCTGCATGAAGCTGGTGGGGGATCAGTACGTTCGTCCTCGCATGTACTGAAGCAAAGATCATCTTTTATAAACTGACATTTTAATCTTTATGTTGAATCATGCAACTTAGCTTATGATCTTGCTATGTTCTCCTTAGGGTCAATTTCATGGCATATTCGAAAGCGTAAAGCATGTTATCATAGCAGCATATTATCGAATTGAATAGGCAAACAAACAAGCAATCTCGTGTTTGATTCGTGGCTCGACTTCTTACCAAGTCGACGCACTCGCCCTTGCACCGACGCAAGGTGAATACGCCGTAATCCTTCCCTGTCATGTTATTGTGCATCTCTAAGCAGGATCTCCATGCGGGACGCATACGCGCCTACACTTTCAACCTATCGTTCCTTAACTATATGAAGGTCGTGGGCGTATCCGCGCCGGAATGGACTAAAGGAGTTTCTCTTTCTTTTTTCTTGCATTCTTTTCTCTCCTTCTTTTCTCTCTCGAATTTGGGTAGCCCGGCGTTTCACGGGTTGGGTTGCAATCCCAACAACCGAAACTTACCGCGTGCCTACCATCATTTGCGGCTTCTCACATTTACGACCGAGTGCTAATCGGACGATTCGCAGATGTGCGCCTATCAAAGATTATATCCCTCCTAGGCCGAACGGTCCCGGTGCCCCATTGCACCCGTTCGGAGGGAACGTTTCCGTGCACGGAAGATATCATCGCAATTATCTCAAGTCCATCCCATTCGACCATGCAACGCCCTTATCATTCAAACAACCAAGCATAGCCTTGAGTCCAAGACTCAGACCTTATCATCTCGCGTCTCTTTCGTTAACTTTCTCTATTCTTACATTTCATACTTCGTTTCAATGATTCAATGGCATCGTGCCTCAACTCAATGCTCGTCAACCGAACGACCCGAGGGTCTTGAACACCTTTCGAGGCACCATGTCATATCCGACAGTTCTGCCACATTCATGCCACAACTGTATTCTCTCGCAACGAAGCCATCTTGTACTATCCCGTGCACGCAGGCACGTTTCGACCGTATCCCATGTTCTAGACTTAGCATTCAATGTTCGGGGCTTGCGCGCTAGGGCGCTCGCCTATTGTCTTTCAATGTTCTAGCCGTCTAACTCGTGCAGCAAAGGCACGGTATGGTTCATGCACTAAGGCACTCGCCGATTACAGTTATCCCATGTTCTTGCGGCTTACGCACCGAGGCGCTCACCTTAGCGATATCCGATGTTCCATAGCGACTCGTGCATATTGATGCACGTTTCATTTCAATTGTTCTAACTTAGTGTTCGACTCACACTATGATTTATCTCCGATCGGCCACGCCCGTGGCGTCGATAGGTTAACTTTAGCATACAATGATATATTTGACTTATCGAATGAAGGAGTAAAAAGAAGTCAATCCTCCCACCTTGAGTCGATACGCCTTCGTCGTTTTGCCGAGCCGATGCGGCTCGATTCCCTAACTTTGTTGCACGGCCACTCTCCTGACTTAGCCATTTGAGCAGTTCGTGCTTCGTTGAGTTATACGCCCAATTCGCCTTAGCATGCCTAAGTCTTAGCCCGTCGCAAGGCGACGATTTGATTTCGCGGACCCCTTACTAAATATTACAAAAGATCGACCTCTAATATTTTTCCGTCAAAGTATAACCTGCACACGAAACCAACTAAAATCAATACTTGCATCGATTTGGACTTGCGCCTTGGTCGATTCGATTTCTTAGAATCTTCGAGCCGATTTAACGCACTCATCCTTTGGGGCAACGCAGCGCTTCGCATCGATTCACTCAATGCATTCTTTCGGGACAAGGCAACTCTTCGCATCGACTTAGTTCGATACGTTGCTCGGGACAACTTAACTCTCGTATCGTTTTGTATCGATACATTCCTTCCGTCAATGCGACTCGTTGAGTCAACGCTTCAGCGTAATGCACCGTGCGGAGCGGGGCATTACACTTGAGGTAGAGAATTTTAAGAATGCTCGTAAGAGAGTTTGATGATGGAGAAACGAATGGGAACGAGAAATTTCAAACGTGCTGGATAATGTCGGTATATGTGACTGTTGGTTTGGATATAGATTGTTGGCTTATGATTTGGTGGTGTAACTTTGTCATACAGATCGAATAGTATGATTCCATAGTTAAGTTAAGACTAATCGATGACCCTTGAATAGTTGGCCTTGACTTATGGGTTCGTGTGGATACAAAGGAATTGGAATAGAAATTAAATTATTGGAAATTTACTTGATGGATTATTAGAATGATGAGATCGTATGGCGGATTGGGAATTGACCGTAATGTTGATAGATCGATCTTAGTCGATTGTTGGGTAAGTCTAGAATGAGCCTCTGTGGGAATTATTTCCTTGAGGAAGACCCTGGATAGATAGACTTGACCCTAGCGACCAGTTGATGAATTACCAATTGCTGGCTTAGCCCAATTGGCGATTCATTATTCAGACTGACTTGATACCCATAGGTTTGGGTAGAGTTCCTTAGAATTGTCGGTTGCTTGTTGGCCATAAGAAAAAGAAACTAGTATAACCCTAGTAGCCGTCCACTCTAGGGAAGTCACCTGAATGATTAGGTATAGCTGTCGGTATAGCTAACCATTGAGACTGGACCGAATAATAGATGGTCGTTGGCGAACCATAGAATGACCTTGTAACATTTGGACGAGAGATTGTGATGAGTACGACCTAAGAATGATATGTTGTATGTATATGCTTCAATATGAACCTTAGAGATGTTTGACCCTTGAGGATTATGTGTTGGCCTATTGCGGGACTAGAATTGTGGGATGAGACTTGAGATATATGTATCGGATAGTAATTTTTATATAAGATAGAATTGACTGCTCATGACGGAAATGTTGGATCAGTATCGATAGTTGGGGATGTCGGATTGTATCTTTTAGAAAAGATAAATTGCCTCGGTGAAAAATATTGTTGGATTTGGGAAGGAATATGATTGCATGTTGTGAACTCTTGATATGATTGGCTCTAAGTTAGACCCTTGACAGAATGTTAAAAATATTATGCTTGGATAGAGAGCTGTCCCTGATGTTAAGTGTAGTGGCCTGGAAGATAGTGATTGTGGCAAAGTGAATGAAGTAATAAAGTCAATTGAAAGGATGCTAAGTCGGATTTGGAAAAGAGAGTTGTATCGTGGCTGATCGAATCGTGCTATCATGGAAGTTGGCTGAAGTACATATGTTTTGGGGACGCCTGAAATATGTGTATGGATCCAGCCGAAGTGATAGGTTACGACTGAGATAATATTATGGGAAGAATTTATCGCACTAGCGCAGACTTTGGCTGAAATGCATATGTTTTGGGGACGCCTGAAATATGTGTATGGATCCAAATGAAGTGATGTGTTGCGACCAAGATAGAATGCAAGAAAAATGTTGGTGAATCAATGAGAAGTTACAAGTATTTATAAAAGAGAAAGATGGATTGAATCATTGAGGGATTAAGATAATACAGTTGGATAACTATTATGAAATGACCAAGTGTGTTGAAATGAATATTGAATTTAAGCTGAATGAGTAACTCATTGTGATTAAGTGAATCTAGTAGATGAGTTGTTTCCTTAAGTTTCGAGGACGAAACTTTTTCTGAGTGGTATATTATGTAATACCCCGCTCCGCACGAGGCATTTGGTTAGCTTGTTGGATGGGATCAGAATGTTGGACCGTGACTTATGTTGGAGATCAGGAGGATTGAGACTGATGCAGTCTTTCTTAGCTGGCTAGACGGAATGGGTATTGGAACGTGGCTCGCTGGTGGAGCTACGCTTAGAGGAATTGGAGCAGGAAGACCGTTATATAAGGCAAGTGGAACTGTCCTCCTTCCTCCTTATTCCTGCATGCTTAATAAATGGAATAATGTGATGCTATGAATATGAATATGTTCCTAATGTTGCTTACCTTGAATGTTGAATAATTGTGATGCGATGCTTTAGTTGCTAAATCAGTAGAGATGCCTATGCTGGAAATCATTGAATGAATAACACATGAACTTTGGAACTGCTGAACGAATTACACTAGAACTGCTAATGTAACATGATGCCTGAGAATGAATTGATAATGTCCCTTTTTGCTTAATGTCGATGAAATGAATGAATCACTTGAATAATGAGATGCTGCGTGAATAATACATGAAAAAAAAGAATTGAATATGCTATTGTCCCTATGAAATGAATGAAATGCTGCAGGTCCCTTTGAAATGAATGAATGTTGTTGTTCCTCTTTAGAAGGAACATAATGAGAAATGTTACAATGAAGCAATGAATGAGAATTGATGAGGCTTGGGATCGTTGAGATCACCAAGTGAAATGATGGTAATATTGGGAATGAATAAGTCATTGAACATGACTTGAATGAGATGAATGATGATGCACTGTTGTCTTTACTTCAATATTTTACCATGCATTTTATGTTCACGATTGAGTTGGACACGCATTCGCATGGTCATAGGACAACTTATGCATAAGTGATGATGGGGATATGTTTTCTCGGACGGTACCCCGGGACGTTAAGGTGACCGATCCGACCTAGGAGAAAACATTGGCGTGCCAGTAGGGGCACGGGTTTTGTGAGGCATCCTTTGGGGCTAGCTACCTTCTCTGGAGTCATCGCATTACCAATGAAGACCTATATGGCAATGTCCGTATGGTTAAACACCAGTGACCATGTAGTCAGGATGCATGCTAATGAATGTCTTATGCAGGCAGAGTAAGTATATCTGCTAACCTGTATTTGATGCAGGTATGAGGGAGTCGGCTATCGGTAAGAAATCACTTAAATGTGATAATTCAATATATGTGTTGGTTTAACTTGCATGCTTACGTTCCAAATAAGTAAATGGTGCTGTATGTAGCCTTTTAGTATGAGATCTTGCTTAATATGTTAAATCCAGTATGCTAGAAAGATGCTATGCTATAATCAATGCTCAAACACAACATATATGCTAAGGGATGCTTGAAGTGAGAACTGTTATAACATGTTTAAGATGTTAATGTTAACGATGCCTCAATAATGCCTTTTCTTGATAACACCTAGTATGCCTCAATGATGCCTTTGTATGATAACACCAAGAATGCTAACATGATATGTCCACATGAATGCTACTAAGAATATGTTTACATGCTTCACTCTGATTATTGCCCATGAACTGTAAACTGATGCTAGGTCCCAAGTAGAAAGATTATTGTAATAAATGCTTGCTTAAATGATCACTTAAATGTTGGTTTATGCGAGTGAGTTGGATTCTACTCACCAGTGCATAGATGATGTGCTGACCCACGTTTTGTGGGCAGGTGCTTGTGCTTGGGATATTCTACACACGAAGATTGGCTTGACTGGTTCCGCGGCATCGAAGATTTGTTGGGCATACAGAAGCTGTCCTTGTACAAGAGGATGTCTTCCGTTTATAAAAGGCATAATGTATGGAACATTGTAATCAGTTGTACCAGTGAGATTGTAAGCCAAGTCAGTGTATCGAGTTGTAATCCAATGTATCCAAGTATCAAATGTAAGCTGTATAGTATTGTTCAGTTGGCTTTCAATGTAAAGTGAGATGTGTTGTAAAAATTGTGCTTCAATACAAGTCTTGTACTTTTCTTCGATTATCAATAAAGAGAATAAAGTTCTATATGTCTCAGTGTGACTTCAAGTTGTCCTTTATCTCCGCTGCTATAAAGAAATAATGTACTTCTATTCAATGAGAAAGATTGTCCTCACTAACTTCAATTTGTCTGCTTCTGCCGCTGCAATGTGTTCCTATTTGAAGAATTATCACTTATGTACCATCTTTGCCTTGTACAAGTGCAATACCAGACTTGTACGGCATCACGCCCAAGCGAGGACGATCGATTCCAAGAGATAAAATATGTGAATAAATGACTCTATGAATCGGGGCGTGACAACTTGTAGATAAACCCTCATATATCTAGACAGCCGTGATCGTATAGTGGAGTGGATCCCATTTTATTATACGTAGCTGGCTATGTCTGCCCCCGCTCTCCAGTATTCTGGTTCTGGGGCGTGACATAAACGAATATGGTTAATTGCACTTTGCTACTCTCAACTATTCCGCTTTTTTAACTTGATACCTTAAACTTTTTTTTGTAACAAGTTGATACCCAAAAAAATTTGGGACGAAAATACCCCTGCTCAAACCTTAAAATTACCCCCCCTTCCCCTACTCCGGCTACCCCTTCCCTCCCGCTCCGCCTCCCCTCCGGCCACCCTCCTCTCCCGCGTCCGGCCAACCCCCCACCCCCACCGCCGCCGGCCGCCGCGGTAACAGCCGCAGTCGCCGCCTCGACGGTGGCGCCGGAAGCGGGAGGGGGGTTGGCCGGACGTGGGAGAGGGGGGTGGCCGGAGGGGAGGCGGAGCGGGAGGGTGGGGGTGGCCGGAGTGGGGGAGGGGGGGGGGGGGGGGGGAGGGGAGGGGAGAAGGGAAGAGGGAAGGGATAAGGGCATTTTGGAATTTTTAAAAAAATTAGGTATCAAGTTGAAAAAAAAATTTAGTTGAGGTATCAACTTGTTACAAAAAATAGTTTATGGTATCAAGTTCAAATAGTAGAATAGTTGAGGGTAGCAAAGTGCAATTAAGCCTTTAAAGTATTAATGAAGGATATAGTTTGTGTTAGCGTTATAGCTCGTTTGGATCAAGTTTTTGAATTCCTAGGAATAGGTTTTCAATTCCTTTTTCATGGGGAAGTAATTCAACATTCTCATACCCATGTTTGGTTAGGTTGGAAATATGTAGTTCAAAAATTTTAAAAATTTTATCTCCATGCATGTTTGGTTTACAAAGGAATAGAAATATTAATTTATTTAGTTTTTCTTTAATACCCTTTCATTAATTTCATGATGATTGACATGTTTGGGATAGAAGTTAAAAATTTGAAAATAAAAAAAGGGTATAACCGTCCAAACAAAATAGCCAAACATCATTCCAGGGAAAGCAAATCTATTTCCAAGGGGAAACTTGGGAATAGCTTTCCAAAGTCAATAGGAATAGCTTTTTCCTCTAAGTTCCTCCTATTTTCTCTTTATTACTAATTCTAAACATACCAAACATGGATAAGAAATTCAAAATCTATTTTCAAACCACAAAAATTTGAACCAAACGTCCCCTAAGAGGACTTGTGCTCTTAATAAAGCAAATGATAGAAGAGGATTCAAACAATCGACATACAAAATTTGGGATAAAGACTTTACTGTTGTTCTTTGAAAATTATCCATGTAAAAGAAGAAAATAGTCGTGTGAAATTGCTCGGTCGCACTCATCCTTGGAGAACCGTTTGGGGATGATAAATGCCTCAAAATCTCCAATGTGGAATTGCTGGCAAGAACAAAGCAGCGGCGGATTATAAACAGAGATTTTCACCCACAAAAATAAAGTTACAGAGATTTTCACCCATAAAAATAAAGTTACAGAGATTTTCACCCATCCTTTGCACTTTGAATATACAGAGATTTTCACCCATAAAAATAAAGTTACACTAAATTATAAACAGAGAACTTTTTTTTTTTTTTTGTCAAATTTCTAATAAAAAAAACAAAAGCCTATAGTAAATATGTTATAGTTGATTTCAAATTATACTTCACCTAAATATAACTAAACCCATCTACACATCGTTAAGCGTATTTAGTAAGAATATATTTTATCCGAACGATAAAAAATATCTTTACTAAAAGCATATTCGCCATAGTAAGAATGTAACAGAATGCAAAATAAATCCTTTAGCAAGGGAGTTCTTGTGCAAAAACTCTCTTAGTATGGGAGTACTAAAAAATAAACTTAAAGCACACCCAAAAACATCTTTAGTAGGACCTTTTCTTAATTTTTCTCTTTTATTTTAGAAATACAACGAACTACTGTACAAGTAATTTCTTTAAGAAACATTCTTAATAATGATGTTTCTACCATATTATACGTCTTTTGAAGAAAAAAATAAAAAAATATGTCCAAAAATAGATCTATGATCTTTTTTGATTTTGACCAATATTTAATTGGATTTTCATATATTAGACACGAACAGCTGCGAATACAGTTAAACAATATATATATATATATATATATATATATATATATATATATATATATATATATATATATATATATATATATTTTTTTTTTTTTACCAAGCACAAGTTTTTCATTTTTGTTCTCAAAATTATTTTTCAGATGTAAGTAACCGAATGCAAAGTCAGAATATTTGTATTCAGAAAAAAATAACTTTATAACTCACTTTCGAAAAACTGTTTTCAGGACCAAATTTCAGAAAAGCACATTCGAGCGAACCCTAAATTTTTTTTGGACCTTTCGTTTTCTGTGGCACTGTGTATTGTGTTCGTACAACTTGTACATATTCAGAAATGATTTTAGAATTTGTCTCAGAGTTAATATACAATGTTGGTAAGCAATCTTAAAGCTCAAACACAGAAAGAGTTTTACAAGGATTTTTTTTTTTCCACAAGCTTAGATCAGCTCAAGTTGCAATTAATTGCAGTCCAACTATAAAAGTTACAAACATACAATGTACATATATATAGTTCCGGAAGAGCACGTCTACAAGCCGAGTGCACCTAGTGGCGTCTTCCCTTGGCCAGCCTCGAAGTAGAAGACGAGCATGGCTAGCATGGCCACCCTTGCGTGCTTGATCTCGGCCAGCTTCAGCCTCTCCAGCTTCTCGGCGTCGGGCACGTACGTCCCGTCCCTGAGCGTCCCCGCGACGCCGAGGGGGTCGAAGAACTTGCCGCCGGGGTAGCCCTGCTCCCCGGTGGCGTTGGCGAAGTTCTCCGAGGTCCTCGACCAGGGGGTGGCCCACTCGACGGCCTGCGACTCCGGGCTGAAGAAGTCGGCCCACCGCTTCGACTCGACCCAGCCCATCAGGATCAGCTGCGTGCCCAGGAGGGACCCGAAGGAGAAGGGGGCCACGGCGCCCGGGTCGGCCCCGGCATCGAACAACGGCACGCGCGGACCAGGCCTGGCCCACGAAGATGCCCACGACGGCGGCCATGGCCCATCGGCCGTGGATCAGCTCGGCCTCGCGGTACCACCTTAGGAAGGCCGGGTCCTTGCCCAGGCCCAACGGGTCGAATCCATAGTCACCTGGAAGGCTGCAACACAGTAACAGCCGTCCTCGTGTTAGGGGCTGTTTGGATCACGGAAAGTGGGAAGTAAGTGCCACTTTCCGCTGCAGCTGCGGCATTTCACTACAGTTTCGCCGTTTGGTTCGCGGTTGAAACTGCAGTGAAAGTGGAGAATCTCACTTTCACTGCAGTTCTTGTCCCCCCATATTTCTTTCCTCACATTTGCAACCAAAAAGAGAGGGGAGGGGGCTGCAAGTGGTAAACGGGAGAGGACCAACGGAGAGGCAGCGGGAGGAAGGTGTCACTTCCCATTCCCAGAATACGTATTTTTAGAATGCATGTATTGTTTAAATGTAAATATTTTAATATTTATCATGTAGTACTCTGTATTTAAATACCTTTAATTTCATGTTAATTAATTTCCTGTAATTTTATTTCTGCACTTTACTTTATGCTTTTATACTCTGCTTTAGCTTTGCTATGGGTTTGGCTCAGATTGGTTTAATTATGTTGGTTCATCATGAACCAAAATAAACCCCCACCTACCACCACCCCTTCCATTTAAAGTCCATCCCCTTTCTCTCTCTTCATTACTTCTTCTCATTTCTTTTCTTCTTCCTCATAACTCTTCCACCAACCTAAGAGAGCAAGGCAAGTGCCAACTTGCTTCTTGATGGATCCCTATTTTTATTGTTCCATCATCTTCCTTATTTGACTCTAAGTCTCTTTAGTACTTAGCATTTTTAATTTCCATGGCTTATTTGTTGTAGATCTAAGTTTGATACATTTTCAGATTTCTTAGGTTTTGATCTAGTAAACTTTGTTATCTTCAAGTTTCGATGGTTCCATGTTGTAGAGAATTTCGTTCTACCCAATTTTGACCTATGGAAGTCCATATTTGAGCTTGGGATGAAGGATTTATGAAGCTTGGAAGCAATGGCTTCCATGGTTCCCATGGTTCTGTTCTCAGAAAATTCGGAGAAGAAGAACAGTCCCAACGCATCAAATCTTTATTTATTTCTCAATCTTATTCCACATCGCATGATATTTATTTCTCACAGCCGCATTCCCACAGCGCATGATTTTATTTATTTTCTAATCTCATTCCTCAGGCGCATGAATTTATTTATTTCTCAATCTCATTTCTCAGGCGCATGGATTATTTATTTTCCAATCTTATTCCACAGCGCATGATATTTATTTCTCACAGCCGTATTCCCACAGCGCATGAGTTTATTTATTTCCTAATCTCATTCCTCAGGCGCATGAGTTTATTTATTTTCCAATCTCATTCCTCAGGCGCATGGATTATTTATTTTCCAATCTTATTCCACAGCGCATGATATTTATTTCTCACAGCCGCATTCCCACAGCGCATGAGTTTATTCATTTCCTAATCTCATTCCTCAGGCGCATGAGTTTATTTATTTTCCAATCTCATTCCTCAGGCGCATGGATTATTTATTTTCCAATCTTATTCCACAACGCATGATATTTATTTCTCACAGCCGCATTCCTCAGGCGCATGAGATTATTTATTTCCCAATCATTTTTCTCAGGCGCATGATATTATTTATTTTCCAACCTTTCCCACAGCGCAGTGCATGATATTATCTATTTTCTAATTATTTTCCTCAGGCGCATGATATTATTTATTTTCCAACCTTTTCCACAGCGCAGGAGATTCTTTATTTCCCAAACATTCCCCACAGTGCATGAGATTTATTTATTTCCCAATCATTTCCCACAGCGCAGGAGATTATTTATTTCTCAATCATTATTTATTTTTCAATTATTATTTTCCGAATTTGACATTAATTAACATTGGTTGTTATCTTGATTTATTATTGATCATGCGTTCCTAGATGGAACTAAGAGACTGGCTAGTCGTCTTATTGAAATGAATGAATGAGACACGTTCATATTGAGTATGAACTGCTATAATCGATTGGCCGATCCCGAATATTGACATACATGCACACATGCAGGCTTCAATTTATTTATTTATTTATTTTACTATAAAAGAAGCATGTGTACTTTATGGTCAAGGCATGATTGTTCCGTGGTTAGTTTGGATTGTTGCATTACGCTATGTAAGACCTACAACCTAACCGTACGGACATCGTTGTAGAGTTGTGCATATCGTCCCCGTACGAAAGTACTCATTCTGAATGACCATGATCCACGGCATGGGATTTCACTCAACGTAGAGACTATTAAGTTAAATAAAAATAATGATTGCATGGAGAGAATGGATTCACGAGTTCTTACATGGCAGCCCTCTTGGGACTAGTAGTGCCCGACAGGCCGGCTGGTCCCCACAGATACTACAAACCTGCCACACGGGCATGGAGCGGTATCTGATTATACTATTTATTGTATATTGTATATTGATGACGGGCGTCCTGCTGGGACTCGTCTAATTCATGATCGGCGCAATTGATTGATTGGATCGACTAGCCTTGCTGGTCCATAGTAAGAACTGAGAAATTTTATTGCATAATTTCAGGATAACTTGGGACTCACAGTAGTAAGCCGTAGAAGTTGGATGGCCGTTTAAGTTGATTTGTTTGTGTACTGTACCTACTCTGTTACCTAACTGAGATGATCAGAGCAGCAGGACATGACGGGCCAACTTCTGTCCTTGTTTGGTTGGGAGGTTGGTTCGAAGTGTCGTGATGTTACGTGAATCCCAGTAGCGAGCAGAGATCTATTATTATATTCTCTTATTTACTGGTTTAATGTCTCATATCGTGCTTCCTTGCGGTACTTGCTATTAGAGGTCTAACCTCTCTGGTTTTGCATGGCCAGATTTAGAGCCGGTTCCCGAGGACTCAGCTTACCTCTACCTCCAAGATGGTCAATACTAGAGGAATGATCGCAGGAGGACTCGAGTGGGTTCCTTACTTCCCCGCTCGTTTTGTTACTTACTTTATATTTTGTCGTTTGGCACCGACATGTTAGTCGGATTGTCTTGCACTTACTTTTGCATAATTGTAATTAAGTCAGACTGCAGCTGATAACAATTGTGTATACTTTGCTACATCATCTGGCTATGTTTTGTAAAGTCAAATCTCAAGAACATTTTGATTAAGCGTTTGGGACGCCTTATTGTTTTATCTTAAATGTTCTCTGTTATTGCTTCTTGTTTGAATGATTGAGACAATAGATGTGAAGTGACCATAGCAAGACTTTCATGTAGTGTGCACCCCCTTGTCTTTTAGACAGCATTGATCGTATTATACGGTATTCATCTACCCGTAATATGTAGCTGGCTGAGTCATTCCCCCGCTCTCCAGTATTCTGGTTCTGGAGCGTGACAGAAGGGGAGGAGGCGGTGGAGGCAGCGGAGTGGAAGGAGGAGGAGGAGGAGGAGGAGGCGGTGGAGGAGGAGGAGGAAGAGGAGAAGGCAGTGGAGGAGGAGGAGGCGGCAGTGGAGGAGGCGGCGGTGGAGGATGAGGCGGCGGTGGAGGAGGAGGAGGAGGAGGCGGTGGTGGAGGAGGTGGTGGAGGAGGCGGCGGTGGAGGAGGAGGCGGCGGCGGTGGAGGAGGCGGTGTTGGAGGAGGAGGAGGAGGCCACTTGCTGCAAAAAAATAATTTGTGGTAAAAAAAATAATCTGTGTTAAAAGAAGAGAGAGAGAGAGAGGGGATATATATTGGTTTATTTTAGAATTAATTAATTTGTGGTATTTTTTTTGTTTAATTATGATAAATAATTTAATTATTGGGGGGTAACCATACCTAGGTTTACCACATCTCCAAAAAAACTTCCACTTTCTACTTACATAACTATCCAAACACCAAACCAATTTTTTTTCCACTTGCAGCAGACAAAAATATTCTATCCAAACACATTTTGGAAAGTGCCACTTGCTGCAAGTCCACGGAAACTCAACTTGCTGCAAGTGCCACTTTCACACTTTCAAAGAGTTACATCTATCCAAACAGCCCCTTAGTGGTATACTAGGACTGTTTCTCACATTCAAAGACCATAAACACCTGGCCCACATGCACTCACCCATTTCCTGACATGTGGGCCAGGTGGTGGCCTGGTCCGTATGTCAGCAAATTGGTGTAAATTGTAAGAAAGTTATAAAAATTTGATTGTAAATCAAACATTTCCCAAAAAATATTAGAAAAGATCTTTTGTAATGACTCTAAAAAAAGAAAATTCTAACATTCCAAGGTTACGATATTATCATTTCTAAAAAAAAGAAGAAGGGAGACATAAATCTAAAAATAAAAAATTTACCTTATAATATATGTGAAGGTTAAAATAACATTAAAAAATAATAAAATAAAAATTTGGGGCGTGTTGGAGCCCACCCCAGTCATAGTTCTGCTATGACTATGACACATCAAAATCGATACCATGTCTAATCATTACCAAAACTCAATCGAATTTGTATCATGTATCATGTGGTATACATGTCCATGACACATGGCTTATGCCATATAAGTACGAACAAGATCGTTTTTCAGCATATGCAAGTTGTGCGATCGTACATTTTTCAAAAAATCGAAAGACTCCAAGTTAAAAAGTTGATGGTATTAAGTTGTTGAGGAAAAAAAAAAATTTAGAGTATCAAGTTAAAAAATCGACACAATTGAGGATATCAAGTTACAATTAAACCCTTTTTTAAAAATAATATTTTTCTATATTTGTATATGATCCTTAAAAATATTATAAACCTTAGTAAGAAACTTTTGTTTTTTAGTTGTGTTAAAAATATTACACTTTACTTTTAACTATTCCTATGTTTTATATTTATCATACTAACTACTCTTACTTTAAAATTAATTAGACGGATTATACCTATGTTTTATATTTTCTATAGAAACATATAACTTTAACTATTTTGTTTATTTTTTTTAATAAAAAAAATAGCCCGTGTAATTAGTTTCAAAATAGAAATACTCATTGTAATAGTAAAGAAAAATTAGGAAAAAGTTAACCTATTTATTTCATAAAATATATATACTTACGAGCCATCGAGCCACTCGGGATCAACGAGGTTGCCGCCACCCTTGACAGCGGGGATCCACGACTTCTTCGACGCAGCGGCAGCGGCGACGATGACGACCCTCCTTGGAGAGGCGACGGTGCTGCTACCGGATTTTGCTCCGGCAAGGAGTGCGCTACCGGAACTCCTGGTGCCCGAGAGGAACGGGGTGGACAAGCCCCGGAGGACTACAGAAGTGGAGGCCATGAACAAGAAAAACTTTGTACAACTGCTAGCAGAATGTACAAGTGAGTGTTTGTTGATGTCGAGTGTTTCTGGACTAGGCTTCTTCTTCCTCTATTGACTAATTGTGTGGTATTGCTGTTATAATGGGGGGTGGGGTGGGCCCACAAAATCTTTTGGGAAATCCTGGGAGGCCGAGGAGGATAGATTTCTGGCCAATGGGAAGGAGCACAATATCCACTTCTTGCAATATATGCATGACAAGTGGACATGTATTTTCTTTTAGGCACATAACACTTCTTCATTGGTAGGAATTCGGTGACGGATCTCACGCAAATAGGAGGAGACCAATCGGTTTTGGACACGTACGGCCGTGGTCACGTCCGGCGGACAGAGACCGCGGACTCTTTAGCAATTTCGTATTTAGTAATAAGATTTCACATAATAGTTGATATTATGATTTGCGTCTACAATGCCAACGTTGGTGTTTCGGTCTTAAAATTACTGTTCATGTATGCGAGTGAAGAATGATTGTAAGACCCAAACTAACGTCGGACATTCTCGAGACGTAAACCCTAAATTTAATTATTACATAGGAGATTACTAAATATTATTTTTCTTTTATTTTTTGCTTTATTAATTTCTTTGAACAATTATGGGAGACCGGATCAACTGTCCCTGATCCGGTGTACCAGCCATGTCTCCCCTCTATGACATGTTGATATTTTTGTTAATTTTTATCGGTGGAGCCCACATGTCATAAAGGAGGGGTCGGGGTTTGGACACGAGATCAGAGACAGCTGATCTGGTCCCCAATTTTGGCCATGTTTGGTTCACAAAATAAGGGCCTTGGGAAGGGAAGTCCTTCATTTTCTGTGTTTGGAAAAATATATTTCCAAGAGGAAGAAAAAAATATGGGAGGAATTGGTTCCCTTATCCACCAAAGGATTCACTTTCCTTCCTTGACTATTTCAAACACCAGGAAGGAATTTGATTGAAATTATAATTTTGTAGGAAAGTAAATAACAAAGAAACAATTTTATTTCCTTTATGCGAACAAAACGAGGCCTTTAGGTAGAAGTAGGGTGAGCATTATTGGATTTTGGACCAAAAATTGAATCGAACTAAAACGAATAAGAGATTTTGGTTCGAATTTTAAAAAATTCATTTCGTTTTCGATTTTAAAGATACTAAATTTTTCATTCAATTTCGATTTTGGGTATCGGTTCAAATGAAAACATAATATGATTATACAATTATGTAAATACCTTCAATTTTATGTATATCTTATGATTAAAAATATGTATATATTTTTGTATATTTTGAAAAGAAAATTTGTATGTATTTGTTTTGAAGTCAAACTTTGATAATTTAACAATTAGTCAAACTTTGAACGCAACTTTGAAATAAAGCAAACATGTGTATAATTTTTTTCAATTTTTAGTTAATTTAATCACGATCCCACTTTGGCCCTAGCCCTTAAACAAAATAAATAGCACAATCGAATTACTCGAATAAACTGAATCAGATTCGGTTTTAATTATGGCCAATTTCGGTTCGGTTTAAATTTTGAATTTTTGAATTTTGTTTTATTCGATTTTGACGAGTTCGGTTTCGTTGAACCGAATAAACAACCGCTTACCCCAAGGAACTAGTGGGTCGTGTTCGTCTGGATCTAGATTTATCCGGATCCAATGTGACATTTTGTTTGGACATATTGTACAGGGACGACAGACGGGGTTGGGTTGACCTATCCTGAGCTAGTTTTGGTTGCCTCTTGATCGTTATTGTAGGTCGATCATGTAAGGTCACCGGCAATCCCGACCTCTATTGGAATTACGCTGAGCCAGAGGGTTGCCCAATCATAGGGGGGTTGCCCAATCTCGAAGTTTTGTCTGACTTACCCCAGGGCCGGTCCTGCATATTAATCAAATCTAGGCTATTGTTGGCGATATCGGTCGTTACTAACACGAAAATCGACACCAAAATGTGGAAAAGAAGGATATAGGCGATATCGATCGGTACTATTTTTGCCCTGCACTATATATATATATATATATATATATATATATATATATATATATATATATATATATATATATGTTATAAAACACAAAGGTTTTTGAATCCTAGGGCTGACTGTGCCAATATAAAGAGTGGTTGGGATTTAATCTTGGTGAATCAACGGTTGTGGGATTTTATGGGGAATCCAAATAGTGGGGTTTGCACTCATAATGGTTGTGGAAGAGCATTATTGAGAGTGGGGTTTTATGGGGAATGAGCATTATTGAGAGTGGAGTTTTATGGGGAATCCAAAGAGTGGGGTTTGCACTCATAATGGTTGTGGATGAGCATTATTGAGAGTGGGATTTTATGGGGAATGAGCATTATTGAGAGTGGGGTTTTATGGGGAATCCAAATAGTGGGCTTTGCACTCATAATGGTTGTGGATGAGCATTATTGAGAGTGGAGTTTTATGGGGAATCCAAAGAAAATTCACATCCAGCAGTGGTTGGAATTTAATATTTTGATGGGGGCCTCATAATTATTATTGTTCGTTTAAAATTGGGGGTCCAAGATTTTGAGGGGGAATACCTTAAATGAACCATGCACTATGGACACGGGTTATGACTAGTATATATATATATATATATATATATATATATATATATATATATATATATATATAGTCCCCTTCTTATACGGGATAAGTTTACGGAAAGAATTTACGGGATAGAGCAATTTCTTACGGAGAGAAAAGAAACTCAAAATATCTGGCCGAAATATACGTATGTTTCTCTTCTGAAATTTATTTCTCTTTAATATTTAAATCTCTACTCTCTACTCTTAAAAAAAACATATCTCTATCTTAAAAAATAAGGCTTATTTATCAATTTAGTTTTAAACACAGAGGAATTTATTTATTTTAAAAAAATAGAGATAGATAAATTATTCCATTAATTTTTTTAAATACAGATTTTTTTTTTAAAAAGAATCTATCCTTAAAAATAAATATACCTTTAAAAATTATATTTAAAATATTAATTTTAATGTTAATCTTAATATTAATGTTGATATTAATTTTAATTTTTAATTTTTACATTAATTTAAATTTTAATGTTAAAGTTAAAGTTAAAGTTAAAGTTAATGTTAATGTTAATGTTAAAATTAATTTAAATTTAAATTTAAATTTGTTTTCAAATAAATTTAAATCTAAATCTAAATTAATTTTAATTTTAATTTTAATGTTAATGTTAATGTTAATGTTAAATTTAATTTAATTTAAATTTATTTTTGTTTTTAAATAAATTTAAATCTAAATCTAAATTTAAATTCTAATCTTAATTTAAATTATATTCTTAATCTTAATATTAATCTTAATATTAATATTAATCTTAATTTTAATATTACATTTTAATGTTAATGTTAATATTAATGTTAATATTAATGTTAATATTAAATTAAACTTAAGGTTAATGTTGAAATTAAAATTAAAATTAATATCAACAATAAAGTTAGCACCAAAAAACTAACATGAGAAATAATATTAAAATTAACATTAATATTAAGTATATTTTTGAGTAACAATTAAAAAATATATTTACGTTTAAAGATAAATTTTTTTAAAACAATCCATCTCTACTTTAAAAAATTATAAAATTAACTTTTTTTATCTCTATTTTTTGAATAAATAAATAAATTTCTCACTATTTAAAAAATAAATAGACTTATCTTTAAGATAGAGATAGTTTCCTTTTTTAAAGGAGAGATCTAACATTTTTAAAGTGAAAGAAATAAAGAAGAGAACCATACGTATATTTTCTCATCCCGTAAGTTATTCCCGTAGGAGAAGCTTTCTGTATATATATATATATATATATATATATATATATATATATATATATATATATAAGTCCCACGGGAGGAGCTCCGCCCCCATGTACAATCGGACTGGAGGGCTCGTGTGTGCGGCCTCTCGATTCAACGCTCGAAGATGACAGGGATCCCGTAGGACTCCAAATCCACACCGTGTATATATATATATATATATATATATATATATATATATATATATATATATATATATATATATATATATATATATATTAGCACCCCTCCAGCGTGCGATGCCTGGATGAGTCCCCCCCTTTCTGCCTCCGACCGCAGCGTCGGGCGACGGGCCGACGATCGCCGCACCCGTTCTCGCCTAGGCCCGCCCCCGGCCTGTCGATCTCCCCCCGATGGCGGCGGCCGTCCCCCTCCGGCTCCCTCCTGTAGCTTCCCACCGATCGCCCCGCGCTAAGCCCCCAGCTGGTCTCCCGCGCAGCTGGCCCTCGTCGGCCATTCCCCGACGGGGGAGGCCCCCCGACTATGGTGGCCCTCGATCCCTCCGATCTTCGGTCCGACAGCAGCCCCCCTTCGGTGGCCTTCGAGCATGTCCCCGTCACCTGACGCGCCTCCCCGAGCCACGTCTCCGTCACGAGTGGCTCCCCCTCTACGCTGGCCGCCATCGCCCCCGCCGACGGCCCCTCCCCCGCTTCGGCCGCCTGCTATGGCCAGAGACATCCCCTCTTCCTCGGGATCCTAAGCAGCATTTTTCCGCTCTTGGGATTCAAATTCCCTCCTTCCACGTGGAGAGAGGGGGAGAGTTCACGTGCTTCCAGGAATGTTCACGCCTATGCGCTCACTCCCTATGCAGTGACTCATGCGCCCATTGGCCCCCTATCGGAGGGTTATGCGCCCCTCTTAGCCCCCTGCTGCAACTCCTATGTGCCGATGCTAGCGGCCAACTTTCATGCGCCCACAGACCCAAGTGTGGGAGGCCATGCGCCCGCTCCCCCACGCCCCCGGCTAGCTATGCGCCCCCACGGGATCCTTTGTGCCACCGCTGCCGCTTGCTGCCCCCGTCGGCCAAGCAGGCATCGAGCATTTAGCACCACCCGCGGCGTGCTCCCCTATATGCGCCCACAGTCGGGTCCCCTCCGGGAAGCATGCGCCCATAACCTCCCCCCGGCCAGTGCATCGAATCCTCACAAGGCTCCGTCATACGCAGAGGTGCTCCGTCCTGACCGCGGGGCTCATATCCCCCCGATCGAGACCCCGGAGCTCCCGGACATCGAAATACAGACCCCCCCGAAGGCCTCTCCATTCGAGTACCCTTTTCCACCCAAGATATCTCATCCTTAGCAGCCACTTTTGCGAAAATGATGATTCTGAAATTCTCATTGGGATGCCCAAAGATCACCAAAGTTCAAGAAACTATTGCCGGATGGGGCCTAGTCTCTGCTTACAAGGTCGCCTCGATGGACCCTAAGCACATCCTCCTCCATCTCACCTCTGAACCCGACTTTACCAAAGTGTGGGCCAAGGGCATCTCAACCATCGACGCTCACAGCGTTAAGATCGTCAAATGGACACCCAGTTTCAACCCTGTCACGACCCGCACCCGAATATACGGATACGAATACGTGGGCCACGCCCAGCCTATACCGCAGTATCGGCGGTAGAATGCTGTCTAGTACCCAATAAATATACACTACGTCTAGAAGGCCTATAACTATAAATATACTCTAGTCACATCACAAACAGCTAGGGATGATAAGACAAGAAGATAACTAAAGTACAAGAGCAACTAGAAACTACTAGAAGGAAACATAAGACAGGAAATAAAGAAGGAAAAACAAGACGAACTAAGGATAACTACCAGGAAACTCACATAGAAGAATAGTGAGATCCATCTCAGCTAGTAACATCATGAAGTCCACTAATGGTATAGCAACTCCTAAAATATTATCAACGGTATCCTGTCAGGAAAATGAGCAAGTACAAATACTAACAGCAGTTCCATGTGAATTGACAAATTCTATAAGAGACATTATAATGAACTACAAGACAAAGATATATGAAAACTTGGAAACCGTTCGAAAGCTGAGTTAGAACCCTTAAACCAAACAAGGACCGGGGTTGTAACCCTTCTCCCGAGCAGAACTCAGTCTCCAATCAAGGTACATCATAGAGGCATATAAAACATGTGAGTAACTGGAATCATAGCATGGTGAGAAGTACTGTATGTAGAACAGAACAGGATATATGATAAGATAAAGTAAATATAAAATGTGCCTCGAATATTATATCATAATGTGATTGGTATGGGTCAAGATCAGGCTTCCAGCCGACCGGCTACAAGTACGTGGACTCGGCCCGGTCGGGATGGTAAGCTATGGAGCAAGTAGTAGCACAGGTCAGGCTATACCCATCGTGAGGTGAGGGTATAGCTATGATACAAGTAGTAACTCAAGGTGGGCATTGATCATACTATCTATAATATTCTCCATCCCCGAGTAGTATACGGATCCGGACATAGCACGTCATGGCACGAGATTCCCTAAGAAGGTAGCTACTCCTTCTCAGGAATCGGTGTCAATACAAGTACAAGAACAAGATCGAGCAAGTACCAGTATCCCCAAAAAATCCAAGAATGACATCTCATGACAGAAATCCGGTATATACTAGTCCGTGAACTATCGTGACTGAGAATCAAGTAAGACACTACGACTGAATCGGATATAGCAGATATCAAGACAATGAAAACTATCAGTGAATGTACTCGCCTGCGGTCCTGAGCTGTCAAATGGGGTCGATGCTCAGAGTGATGCCACGGACCTAAAGATAAGATATATATAAACTAATTAGGGTTCAACAGTGTTAGGCTTGATTCTATAGTATAAGCTATGTAATCTAGGTCAATCTCAGTCCAACTAAGTCAAACTAGGTCACACTGAGTCACTCTAGGTCAAACTAGGTCACAGAAAGTCAACCAAGTCAAACTAGGTCAATTTGGGTCAATGGTTGACTTACAGTTGACTTTTGGTCAACTGGTCAACTATGGTCAACTCTAGGTTAAACTAGCTCAAATATTGACTCTACTTCGACGTTCAGTCAAAACAGTCAACCATGGTCAAACAGGGTCAAGGCTAGTCTCTATAAACATCTACAGGGTCAACCCATTCAATTTCAGTGATTGTGAAATCACCGGAATCGATGGAACTCAAAATACAAAGAAAAGAGAAATATTATAATAAAAGGGTAAAAATCTACATATGTTGTCGGATGGTGAAACAACCATCACCAATGTGTCCAGAATGGTCAAATCAGCTAGGATAGCTTGTCCAAAAGTCTAATTTGGACACAGGGGCAAAACGGTAATTTTGGACCAAAATGATATCCGCCGTTGGACACACTTTGTACCGAAAAATGTGCCAAAATAAAAGTGCACAAAATCTAACAAATTATATGTCCACGAATCTAGAATGACGATACGAACCCAACGGTATATCCAGAATTGGATTCCGTTGACCCGATCTCAAATTGGTCCGTTGACCAGGACATTAAAATTCTGATTTGCACGAAAAATCGTGTCGGAGCTAATGTCCTCAAAACTCAGCAAATTATATGTCAACGAGTCCAGAATGACGATACAAACTCAACGGTGTATCCGGAATTGGATTTCGATGAGCCGATCTCAAAGTGACCCGTTGACTCAGAAAGTGGGACCCATTTTGCACCGAAATACGTGTCAGGGCCCACGTTCTCCAAATCAAGTAAACTTTATATGAAAACATGCCAGAACGATGCCACAAGTCTACTGGTGGTGTCAGAAATTGAATCCGGAGTCCCGGGTTCAAAAATAGAATTTTACAAGTGCAACACTAAGAATTCGAACGGCCAACTTTGGCGTCGAATTCGACCGACCTAACATGCTCAAACTGAAATGAAATCTAAAGGGGACAGGAAGAGGGTTATACCAGCTTCGCACAGGAGCTGGTAGCGCGTCAACCGGAGCTGCGACGACAAAGATACGAGCTGACGAAGTCAACTCCACGAAACTGTCCAAAAATAGTTCAATTTAAAACGTCAACTTGGTGGCCAGTTTTGAGGTATCAAATGACGAAATTAACGGACGAAAATTGACATGAGTGAAGATGGATATACCGAGATTGGGACGGAGCAAAGAGATCGAAGATCCAACGGTCGGATTTTCCGAAAAATGTGCACAAAGTTGCTGGTTCGAGACGTGATTCTGTGTTCCGTTCCCGCGCGCGTCACGACGGGAACTCGTGCCAAACACACGAATAGCCCGTTCTCCACGTCGGGGACGACGGAGGCGGCACGGGAGTGCTCGCCGGGGTCGCCCAGCCTTAGGTGGCAGGCCACGCGGTGGCGCGCGGCCACCCGCCGGCGGCGGCGGCACTGAACCGCCGGCCGGGGGCCGTAGGGTGCTGCTGCCCCCTACTGCAGCTGCTGCTGCGTGCTGCACTGCTGCGGCTGCTGCCTCGCGGTGGCACGCGCGGTGGCGCAGCCAGGCGGCGGCGCGACGGCGGCCCAGCAAGGGGAGGAAGGAGGAGGAGGTGAGAAGAGGTGGTGTTGGTGAAGAGTGGTGGTGGTGAGAGTGGTACATGGTGGTGATGTTGTCGTTGAATAAGAAGAAGAGGGTGATGGTGATGATGATGAATGATGTAGATGGAGAAGGAGGAGAAGAGAGGAAGAAGAAGAAAATTTGGAGGGGGGCTGTTCCTGTACGGGTAGTGTGTGGTGATGAGTTGTGTGTTTGTAAAGTGAAGAGAGAGAGAGAGAGATTTTATATATATATATATATATATATATATATATATATATATATATATATATATATATAGAGAGAGAGAGAGAGAGAGAGAAAGAATGAGAGAGATATTTAGAGAGAGGGAGAGAGAAAATATAGAGAGAGGGGGTTCGGCCAGGAATATGGGGGAGGGGGTGAGGTAGTGTGATGTGTGGGGAGAGAAGAGGAAGAAAGAGAGATATTTACATATATATTATATATATGTATATATGTATATATATATATATATATATATATATATACATAAGAGAGAGAAATAGAGATATTTGTATAAAGAGGATATTTTAGAGTAGGAAAAAATTAGTGTATGGATAGACATGGTAGGGTCACACAAATTTGGGTTGGGTTCGGTTGAGCCGGGTCGGGTTAAAAATCGGACATGGTAAAATAATTGAATTAAAAATAGATATTTAAAATCATGGGTAAATAAATAATATACGGAGACTCCAATAAATGGGACACAAGTTTCATGTGGGTAGTAGGCTTCATGTGGGCCATGTCCCTATTTGGGATTGACTAGGTTGGGTCGATGTCGGGTCCCGAAATTAAATTGGAAATCAAATCAGGTTTCACGGTAGATAATTAATTGGCCTAAATTGAACCGAAAGTTGTGCGAAGGAAATGGAGCACAAAATGGAGTGTCTGAGTGGGACACGAAGGTCAGGGGTGGAGAGCGTCTCGAGTAGATCAGACATGACAAGTTGGTTTCAAGAAAAAGACAGGTCTGGTGCTCCTAAATTAAAAGCCACGATAACGTGCTTATGGGGATCAAGGAAAAGAGTGGGAAATCAATTAATAATTTAAATGGTCTAAATTGACCCGAATTTGCGTGAAGCAAAAAGAGCACAAGGGAACAAGTTCAAGTGGGACACGAAATATCACTGTGAAGATAATCTCGTCTACTACAAACTCCAAGAAGAAAGTTTCCAGAGACTGGCATCCCTGATGCTCTGGAATTCCAAGTCACGGTAAAGAGCATTTAAAGATCAAAATTAATTATATAGAAAAGAATTATTGAAAATAATTCATTAGAAAATTCGAAAAATAATTCAGAAAATTCAGGGGGCTTACATCCTACCCACCTTATAGAAATTTCGTCCTCGAAATTAAGGTTGTAGTAGGGGTAAAACAAGATAGAAAATTTTAGGCAAAAACTTAGACACGATCATAGAATGACAAGTTTGCACGATTAAGATAATCAATTCACAATTATTCAGGCACGATGAAAATTTTTTGCACGATAGAATCAAAATAGGAACAGAATCATATAGGCACGATTATAGATAAGTTAAGTCATTGGGACACGATTCAGAAATGACTTGGAAAATGAAAGTTATATATGAAGTCCACGTACGAGGTGACGTGTAGCACTCGGGTTAACGGATAATCCGCCTGAAAGTCACACAGGCTTGATCAAGATGAGAGATAATCATGACCAAAACAAGGCTTGGCATGATTGAGCTGGAGTTTTAGACACAACAAAATCGAAGTCAAGTTCTTATAGACCTGATCAAGATTGAAGAGTATGATTAGTAAAATCATGGAATACGCTCCAAGTTCGAGCGTGAATAAAATTGAAAATAGTCTAAGATCACTTGGCACGAAAGAGATATGACAACAAAATCAAAACTTGAGCTTCATCCGGTTACAATCAACAAAATATTGATAATAGGATTTCAGCTTACTGAAATTTGATTTAGGATTTGAGATAGGCATGATTAAGCACAAGAAAATTTCAGATACAATCAGAAAATCAAATCAAGGTCGAAAAGAGTATAGGTACGAGTGTTTCAAAATCCAAACATGCTCAAAATTGAATCTCAATACGATCATAGATACGGTCAGCTCAGCCTTGGTCAAAAGTATAACGGTTTAGGCATGACCATCATGAGACTCCGACATAATCAAGGATAGTATGAAGCCAAATCGTGATTGGAATGGAATTTAGTCATTTGCCAGAATTGAATCGAAAGTTTAAAGCACGAGTGATGATAGCATTGTCCAATCACGATAAAAGTAAATAATTTAGTCTCAGCACGATTTAGATTGATCAAGTTTTGGGTAAATCACAATTTGGGCAAGATGGAGAACAAAATCAACAAAGTCTGGACACGAGCATCTAAGAAGAAAATCATATCACAATGGAATTCGAAACCATTTAACTTTAATCAACAATCAAGACTCTTTGGCACGATAAACTCGACAACCAGAATCGATTGGTCAATCAGAGAGGATCAATCTTGCGATATCAAAATATAATAAACAAATCAAGGATGTAGAATTAAATTGCTTCTGTTATCATAGAAACCAGAATATGGGATCGTAGGAGGAAGCCGGGGTAATTATCTCGCTCTGCTTCGACTGCTACCCACAATGTCTACTCCGAGACGGATGATTACGATACTTCCTCGATTTCTCCCAAGATAAAAAGATATAAAAATTCTAAAATTTTCAAGGTTTTCAAAGTATGGCTGACAGAAGTAGATACGAGATAGGTAATTGGTGTAATCAAGACATGGCTAAGCAAATCAGAGAAAATGATGGCAAGATGAGGAAATCATCATACGAAAAGAAATGAATGGTAAGTCAAGAAATAAGGGTATGAATTGTTCTCATCATTTAGTTTGTCCTCATTATTTAGTCAAAAAGAAGTGAATCAATTTAAGATATGATCTGATAACCATACACGTCTATCCAAAACCATGCTGCCAGAATTTACACCACGCCAGTAAGCATAGCTGCAATAAACGATAGATTCCATAACTAAGGTATACACCCTATAATCATGTCATCTAGATTCCTTACCACGCCAACCGGTATGGCTGTAAGAGAATCTAAATTCCATAACTAGGATAGTATATCCAAAATCAGGCTCTATGTCCCTGTCAGGCTAGCTAATATGACTGCGATAAATTCCAACTCCATAAGTAAAGTAGACATTTATCGTTCCTATCGCCCTCATTAAATATGTTTATCAGAATATCTTAACTCAATCCAGAGAAACTTATCTTCAAACAGAATCAAAATCGAATTCAACAACGAACATCAAGAATTCCAAAATTTTCAACAACGAATAAAGGATAAGTATATGGAAACTTGCGGAAATAGATCCCGAGGTAGAGTTTAGAAGAAAATTTTAAGGAGATGTCCAAAGGTACTATCTAGGTCAAGATAAAGAAAATCATTGGAATATAATCTAAAACAATCTCAACCTGATATGAGACTGGCAAATCATATTCTCGTCTCAACCTAGAAGATATATAAGTTCAACTTATACCTTCCCTCTGGGGTCCACAAACTCATTCCAAGAAAGAATATATTTCAGAAATCATGACGGACAGAAACAAATGGAAAAAGTTTCGAAAAGTTTGAAATAAGATTCCCAGGGGTCATCCCTGGAATCTACCAAGAGTTCCTAATATGTGACTGAGTACCAAATTCCTAAAATATTCTATGACTCAACCTTAATCCTAGGACAGGCTCGCAGTAGTACAGAAAAGCTCAAGTACTACCACGACTTCGCATTAATTGCAAAGACTGACCTGCATGGGCCACCACTAAAAATGTGTCACAACCCGCACCCGGATATACGGATACGAATACGTGGGCCACGCCCAGCCTACGCCGCAGTATCGGCGGTAGAACGCTGTCTAGTACCCAATAAATATATACTACGTCTAGAAGGCCTATGACTATAAATATACTCTAGTCACATCACAAACAGCTAGGGATGATAAGACAAGAAGATAACTAAAGCACAAGAGCAACTAGAAATTACTAGAAGGAAACATAAGACAGGAAATAAAGAAGGAAAAACAAGACGAACTAAGGATAACTACCAGGCAACTCACATAGAAGAATAGTGAGATCCACCTCAGCTAGCAACAGCATGAAGTCCACTAATGGTATAACAACTCCTAAAATATTATCAACGGTATCCTGTCAGGAAAATGAGCAAGTACAAACACTAACAGCAGTTCCATGTGAATTGACAAATTCTATAAGAGACAGTATAATGAACTACAAGACAAAGATATATGAAAACTTGAAAACCGTTCGAAATCTGAGTTACAACCCTTAAACCAAACAAGGACCGGGGTTGTAACCCTTCTCCCGAGCAGAACTCAATCTCCAATCAAGGTACATCATAGAGGCATATAAAATATGTGAGTAACTGGAATCATAGCATGGTGATAAGTACTGTAGGTAGAACAGAACATGATATATGATAAGATAAAGTAAATATAAAATGTGCCTCGAATATTATAGCATAATGTGATCGGTATGGGTCAAGATCAGGCTTCCAGCCGACCGGCTACAAGTACGTGGACTCGGTCCGGCCGGGATGGTAAGCTATGAAGCAAGTAGTAGCACAGGTCAGGCTATACCCATCGTGAGGTGAGGGTATAGCTATGATACAAGTAGTAAAACTCAAGGTGGGCATTGATCACACTATTTATAATATTCTCCATCCCCGAGTAGTATACGGATCCGGACATAGCACGTCATGGCACGAGATTCCCTAAGAAGGTAGCTACTCCTTCTCAGGAATCGGTGTCAATACAAGTACAAGAACAAGATCGAGCAAGTACCAGTATCCCTAGAAAATCCAAGAATGACATCTCATGACAGGAATCCGGTATATACTAGTCCGTGAACTATCGTGACTGAGAATCAAGTAAGACACTACGACTGAATCGGATATAGCAGATATCAAGACAATAAAAACTATCAGTGAATGTACTCGCCTGCGGTCCTGAGCTGTCAAATGGGGTTGATGCTCAGAGTGATGCCACAAACCTAAAGATAAAATATATATAAACTAATTAGGGTTCAACAGTGTTAGACTTGATTCTATAGTATAAGCTATGTGATTTAGGTCAATCTCAGTCCAACTAAGTCAAACTAGGTCACACTGAGTCACACTAGATCAAACTAGGTCACAGAAAGTCAACCAAGTCAAACTAGGTCAATTTGGGTCAATGGATGACTTACAGTTGACTTTTGGTCAACTGGTCAACTCTAGGTTAAACTAGGTCAAATGTTGACTCTACTTCGATGTTCAGTCAAAACAGTCAACCATGGTCAAATAGGGTCAAGGCTAGTCTCTATAAACATCTACAGGGTCAACCCATTCAATTTCAGTGATTGTGAAATCACCGAAATCGATGGAACTCAAAATACAAACAAAAGAGAAATATTATAATAATAGGGTGAAAACCTACAGATGTTGTCGGATGGTGAAACAACCATCACCAACGTGTCCAGAACGGTCAAATCAGCTAGGATAGCCTGTCCAAAAGTCCAATTTGGACACAGGAGCAAAACGGTAATTTTGGGCCAAAATGATGTCCACCGTTGGACATACTTTACACCAAAAAATGTGCCAAAATAAAAGTGCATAAAATCTAACAAATTATATGTCCACGAATCTAGAATGACGATACGAATCCAACGGTATATCCAGAATTGGATTCCGTTGACCCGATCTCAAATTGGTCCGTTGACCAGGACATTGAAATTTCGATTTGCACGGAAAAGCGTGTCGAAGCTAATTTCTTCAAAACTCAGCAAATTATATGTCAACGAGTCCAGAATGATGATACGAACTCAACGGTATATCCGGAATTGGATTCCGATGAGCCGATCTCAAAGGGACCCGTTTTACACCGAAATGCGTGTCAGGGCCCACGTTCTCCAAATCAAGCAAACTTTATATGAAAATATGCCAGAACGATGCCACGAGTCTACTGGTGGTGTCAGAAATTGAATCCAGAGTCCCGGGTTCAAAAATGGAATTTTACAAGTGCAACACTAAGAATTCGAACGACCAACTTTGGCGTCGAATTCGACTGACCTAACAAGCTCAAACTGAAATGAAATCTAAAGGGGGCAGGAAGAGGTTATACCAGCTTCGCATAGGAATTGGTAGCGCGTCAACCGGAGCTGCAACAACAAAGATAGGAGCTGACGAAGTCGACTCCACAAAACTGTCCAAAAACAGTTCAATTTAAAACGTCAATTTGGTGGCCAGTTTTGAGGTATCAAATGACGAATTAACGGACAAAAATTGACATGAGTGAAGATGGATATACCGAGATTGCGACGGAACAAAGAGATCGACGATCCAACAGTCAAAATTCCCGAAAAATGTGCACAAAGTTGCTGGTTCGAGACGTGATTCTGTGTTCCGTTGCCGCGCGCGTCACGGCGAAAACTCGTGCCAAACGCACGAATATCCCGTTCTCCACGTCGGGGACGACGGAGGCGGCACGGGGGTGCTCGCCGGGGTCGCCCAACCTTGGGTGGTCGGCCACGCGGTGGCGCGCGGCCACCCGCCGACGGCGGCGGCGCTGAACCGCTGGCCAGGGGACGCGGGGTGCTGCTGCCCCTACTGCAGCTGCTGCTGCGTGCTGTACTGCTGCGGCTGCTGCCTCGCGGTGGCGTACGCAGCGGCACGACGGCGGCCCAGCAAGGGGAGGAAGGAGGAGGAGGTGAGAAGAGGTGGTGTTGGTGAAGAGTGGTGGTGGTGAGAGTGGTGCATGGTGGTGATGTTGTCGCTGAAGACGAAGAAGAAGAGGGTGATGGTGATGATGATGAATGATGTAGATGGAGAAGGAGGAGAAGAGAGGAAAAAGAAGAAAATTTGGAGGGGGGCTGTTCCTGTACGGGTAGGGTGTGGTGATGGGTTGTGTGTTTGTAAAGTGAAGACAGAGAGAGATTATATGATTATATATATATATATATATATATATATATATATATATATATATATATATATATATATATATATATATATATGTATATAGAAAGAGAGAGAGAGAAAGAATGAGAGAGATATTTAGAGAGAGGGAGAGAGAAAATATAGAGAGAGGGGGGTTCGGCCAGGAATAGGGGGGAGGGGTGAGGTAGTGTGATGTGTGGAGAGAGAAGAGGGAGAAAGAGAGATATTTACATATATATTATATATATGTATAGATATATATACATAAGAGAGAGAAATAGAGATATTTTTATAAAGAGGATATTTTAGAGTAGGGAAAAATTAGTGTATGGATAGACATGGTAGGTTCACACAAATTTGGGTTGGGTTCGGTTGAGCCGGATCGGGTTAAAAATCGGACATGGTAAAATAATTGAATTAAAAATAGATATTTAAAATCATGGATAAATAAATAATATACGGGGACTCCAATAAATGGGACACAAGTTTCATGTGGGTAGTAGGCTTCATGTGGACCATGTCCCTATTTGGGGTTGACTAGGTTGGGTCGATGTCGGGTCCCGAAATTAAATTGGAAATCAAATCAGGTTTCACGGTAGATAATTAATTGGCCTAAATTGAACCGAAAGTTGTGCGAAGGAAATGGAGCACAAAATGGAGTGTCTGAGTGGGACACGAAGGTCAGGGGTGGAGAGCGTCTCGAGTAGATCAGACATGACAAGTTGGTTTCAAGAAAAAGACAGGTCTGGTGCTCCTAAATTAAAAGCCACGATAACGTGCTTATGGGGATCAAGGAAAAGAGTGGGAAATCAATTAATAATTTAAATCGTCTAAATTGACCCGAACTTGCGCGAAGCAAAAAGAGCACAAGGGAACATGTTCGAGTAGGACACGAAATATCACTGTGAAGATAATCTCGTCTACTACAAACTCCAAGAAGGAAGTTTCCAGAGACTGGCATCCCTGATGCTCTAGAATTCCAAGTCACGGTAAAGAGCATTTAAAGATCAAAATTAATTATATAGAAATAAATTATTGAAAATAATTCATTAGAAAATTTGAAAAATAATTCGGGAAATTCAGGGGGCTTACAAACCCTAAGGTCGACTCAACTATCATCTCTACGTGGATCACCCTTCCCAACCTCCCCCTAGTCTGCTTCGCCCCCGCCGCGCTTAAGAGAATCGCTATCTCCTTTGGGTCGCTAGTGGCCATCGGTGAGGAAACTCGCACTCTCTCCAAAGGGAACTTCGCCAAGATTTGCGTGGAACTTGACCTGGCCACAGAACCCCCACCCAAATCAAGATCGAACTTGGATGCAAGATGCACACCTAGTCGTTGGTATACGACAATGGCATTATCTTTTGCAAACAGTGTCAGATCCGGGGCCACTCCACTCGACTTTGCTTCAGAGCTCACCCGGGGCTAAAGCCCCGTAAGGTGCAAACCAAAAAGAAATTCGTTACCACACCTTCGGCTCCGATTCTACCCCTACACAACTCACATTCCCACTTCGAAGACAGTGACGGCACCCCCAGCCCCCGCTCTCGCCCTCTTTCAAACAAAGACATCCCTCTACACAAGCAACCAGCTATCCTCCTCAATAACAGATTCAGCGTCCTCACCACTTCCCTCCAGCCGACATCCTGGGAAGCCCTCATCCTGGAGCGGACACTCCAGCTGAGCACGAGCAGACATACGCAGAATCCCCCCCCCGCCACTTCCACTCCAGTCGTAGGAGAGAAGGACCAGCTGGCCCTGGTCCTCCATCCGGCCTTCGCCAGCATAGCGGATTCCCCCTTCATCACCGGCTACACCTCTGAGGTCAACTCGGGAAGCCTAAAGCTTGGGCTTAGCGAACAGGCTCCATCAAGCTCAGGATGTCGGCTTTCTTGACCCCAACAACCCCCTCTGCGTACTGTGTGATGTTGACAGAGCCGATGCTACCCAGCTGGAAGTTTTAGACCCCAGAACGACTCGACCGTCCAAGTGGACGGACGCGAGAGCCCCCAAATCCCCTCACATCCATAAGAAAGAATAAGATCATGAGCCTAAGCACATGACCACGAGTTCAGCCGATAAGCTCAACAACCACCCTCCCTGTAACCAACCCATTGCTTAACATCCTCTCCTGGAATGTCCGAGGGCTGGCCAAAAAACCCACCTTGAGCAGATTACTCAGCCTCAAGAAAATCCACTGATTAGACATCTTGGTCATCATTGAACCAAAAATTTCTCATAAAAAACTCAAATCCATCCAGCTGCAGCTCGGCTTCCCTACCGCGGTAGCCGAACGCAACGACATTTGGATCCTCTTCGTCGCAGGATACATTTTTGGCATCGTTCATGATTCGAGACAGGCGCTCACATACTGGATAGAATACCCCACACTTAAATCCCGAACCCTCCTCTCCGCCGTTGTCACGCCCCGCTCCTGTAGGAGCGATCGTCCTTGCTAAGGCATGATGTCGTACGAGCCTAGATTGCGCTCGTGCAAGACAGTTTCATAACGGCCAATTACATCGGCTGCGACGGGGTCGTCGCACAGAAGTCCCAAGTAGAATCATTGAAACATGTAGCGAAAATTTAAAGGCAAACACAAGTTATTCAAAAGAACTCTTTATTGATATTGAACAATGATATTACAATAGGCACAAGGCCATGATTACAAGTCTCTCATGCTCACTTTTCTCACATTTTACAAGTCACTCTACTCTCTCTCTCATCTCTCGATTACAATGCTTGAGCCAGCGAAAGCTTCGAAAGGCGATGTTCATGTCACGCCCCGACCCGGAATCACCCGAATCATCATCCTCACAGGGGGCGTGATGCCGCACGAGACTGGAGTTGCGCTCGTGCAAGGCAAGATGACAAGTTCTCAAATGGTTATCTTTTGATTCGAATCAACAACGAAAGGAAAACAGAGTATACGAAACAATTCTCTTTATTGATATTCGAAACTGAGATTACAATGGCTTTTGATAGCCTAACAATACATGCCAGATTGGCTACAACACTCAGGTTCTCTCTTGCCCATAAAGGATTTTACCGTTCCATACATCATGCCTTCTATATCTCGGCCGCATCAATCCAGTTGCGTAGTCCGAGCGTCGATGCGATAGCACGCTTCAATGCGCTTCGGCATTCCAAGCCTTAACACGTTCAAGCAACGCTTCGCCGCGAGCAATCCATTCCCTGCACCCTGCATGAAGGTGGTGGGGGATCAGTACGTTCGTCCTCGCATGTACTGATTCAAAGATCATCTTTCCAAACCAACATTTTAATCTTTACGTTGAATCATGCAACTTAGCTTATGATCTTGCTATGTTCTTCTTAGGGTCAATTTCATGGCATCTTTGAAAGTGTAAAGCATGTTATCATAGCATCGTGTTATCGAATCGAATAGGCAAGCAAACAAGCAATCTCGTATTTGATTCGTGGCGCGACTTACCAAGTCGACGCACTTGTCCTTGCGTCCCTTGCACTGACGCAAAGTGAATATGCCGCATTCCTTTCCTGTCATGTTATAAGTGCATCTCTAAGTAGGATCTATATGCGGGACGCATTCGTGCCTACACTTTCAACCCATCATCCTTAACTATATGAGGGCCGTCGGCGTATCCGCGCCGGAATGGACTAAAGGAGTTGCTTTCTTTTCTCTCCTTCTTTTCTCACTATTTGGTTGGGCTGTCCGACGTTTCACGGGTTGGGTAACAATCCCAAAACAACCGAAACGTTCCCGCTGCATACCATCATTTGCGGCATTTTCCATCTAGTTTGATGTGCGCCTACAAAGATTATTCGAATCCCTCCGCGGCCAATCGGTTCCGGGGCGCATCCGGTAACTATCCGATCGGGGGAAACACTCGTGCACGAGTTATTATCACTTTAATCTCGAGCCCATTCCAATCGACCATGCAATGCCCTATCATTCAAGCCATCATATTCAAACAACCAAACATAGTCTTGAGTCCGAGACTCAGACTTATCATCTCGCGTCTCTTTCATTAACTTTCTATGTTCTTACGTTTCTTGCTTCATTTCAATGTTTCAATGGCATCGTGCCTCAACTCAATGCTCGTCAATCGAACGACCCGAAGGTCTCGAACACCTTTCAAGGCACCATGTCATAGCCGACAGTTCCGCCACATTCATGCCACAACTGTATTCTCTCGCAACGAAGCCATCTTTTATTGTCCCGTGCACGTAGGCACGATTCGACCGTATACCCATGTTCTATAACTTAGCATTCAATGTTCGGGGCTTGCGCGCTAGGGCGCTCGCCTATTGTCTTTCAATGTTCTAGCCGTCTAACTCGTGCATCAAAGGCACGGTATGGTTCGTGCGCTAAGGCACTCGCCGAGTACAGTTATCCCGTGTTCTTGCGGCTTGCGCACCGAGGCGCTCGCCCTTGCGATATCCAATATTCCATAGCGACTCGTGCATAGGATGCACGTTTCATTTCAATTGTTCTAACTTAGTGTTCGACTCACACTATGTTTTATCTCCGATCGGACCACGCCCGTGGCATCGATAGGTTAACTTTAGCATACAATGATATATTTGACTTATCGAATGAAGGAGTAAAAGAAGTCAATCCTCCCACCTTGAGTCGATACGCCTTCATCGTTTCGCCGAGCCGGTGCGGCTCGATTCCCTAACTTTGTTGCACGGCCACTCTCCTAACTTAGCCATTCGAGCACTTCGTGCTTCATTGAGTTATACGCCCAATTCGCCTTAGCATGTCCAAGTCTTAGCCCGTCGCAAGGCGACGATTTGATTTCGCGGACCCCTTACTAAATATTTCAAAAGATCGACCTCTAATATTTTCCCGTCAAAGTATGACCTGCACACGAAACCAACTAAAATCAATACTTGCTTCGATTTGGACTTGCGCCTTGGTCGATTCGATTTCTTAGAATCTTCGAGCCGATTCAATGCACTCATCCTTCGGGGCAACGCGGCGCTTCGCATCGATTCACTCGATGCATTCTTAGGGACAAGGCAACTCTTCGCATTGACTTAGTTCGATGCGCTACTCGGGACAACTTAGCTCTCGTATCATTTTGCATCGATACATTCTTTCGGTCCACGCGACTCGTTGAGTCAACGCTTCGGTATAATGCGTCGTACGGAGCGGGGCATTACAGAATATACCATTCAAAACAAGGTTCGTCCTCGAACCAAACCAACACTCTGAATAAGTGTTTTATAGATCGTTTCACGATCTTGCCCCACAAATGATGTTCGATTTCATAATATCTCGCAAGCTTTTCACTAGCATTTCAAAGTCATCCCTGCAGCTCGATTTGAATTTGGATACAACTCGATTTGGATTCGTACCTATATTCAAGGCGTCCCGAAGATATGTGTATTTCGGCCAAGTCCAGTCGTAGCAAATTGGAACAAAGCTGACAGGTAAATTTCAATCCTATGCTTGCCATCTCGTACTCTCGATCAGACTTATCCTTAGCACTTGTTCTCGCAATTTTATTGTATAACGCTACGCGATTCAATGTCGCATTTCTCATTTCGTATGTTTCATATGGACTACCAACTCTATGCGTCGCGTCAAGCCATCGCGCATCCGATCGCAACGATTCTTCGCAACGCCTTGCGTTCGACGTCGCTGTCCAACTATTTCCGAAGTCTCGCTTGCAATTTGTCTCGATACGATTTTCTTTGTTGGCTTGCAAATGCATCAACATTCAGGGCTACGCCCGCTAGGTTACTTTCCAAGGCACCGTGCTTAGATTCTCTCGACGCAAGTTTAAATTGACATTGCACAGAGGCCACAATCTATCCGACACGAAAGTTTACATCAAGGCGATGGTGCTCAAGGCAACGATCGCCTTGACACGAATGTCTTAACGATGCATCTTACATTCAATTTCCTAATGAGTAGGAATTCACTAGCCAAATTCCCAAATTATCCGTCTCGCAACATCGAATACAAGTTCGATTCACGCAAGCTCAATTGCAAGGTGAATCCGAATCTAACGACATGACTTATAGGTCATTCCTTTATCGTTCCCTCTCGTGTATAGCACGTTCCTCGCAATCGCCTAGACTTATCATCCACATGCACCGTGTTATATTTGTTATCGGTGCAATCCCATATGCGATATCGCACGGGTCATCTTACGGTCTGTAATATTCAATTTGATTTGGCGGTCAAGTCTTCTAGGGTCAGCTGCCCCGAAGCTACGCTCGAAAATTGTGGATCATTAACGAAGGACAGTTTACTATGAACCATGCTATATCTTATTTCGGAGCCAAATCACGTTCCGACATAACCATTTCTATCGGCGTAACTGATGCGCAACTATCCTCCGAGCAAATTCTTGCAGTAGCGTCGATAATTTTGATATTTACGACGCATCTGCTCGCCTCGAGTTCGAGTCTATCTTATTTGCGGGTCGACACACGAGATGCTATACGCATCGAGCAATCGTCGATGACTTATAGTCTCGTCTTGATTTATCACAAAATTTACGATCAACCAAGTTCGTTCATCCTCGTATTGTTACTTACAAAATTTTGATAGCGCAAGGCGCACTCCATTTTGTATTCTCACATCGCTTACGTTTCCTTACGTATCGATCTCGATACGTCGTATCCATTTCGATAACGTAAGGGAACTTTGAATCCGTTTCGACATCAACTTAACTCGCTTTGCATACATCCAAGTTCGCCACAAACTTTTCCATACGCATCTACTCGTTCTCTGATTCACCGCATCCCGCTATACTTTGATCGCGTAACTGAGTTACCGATTATCCAACATCGAACCCTTGAGTTATACGTTCACGTCCTCTAAGTTTTGCGTGTTTTTCAGTCGTACTCAAATGAGTGTCGTCGTAACTTAACCAACTATTTCATAGGCACGGTTTCTCGCGTCAACCAACTTTCTTACCGAAGTCGCACATCGTGCGATTCAATTTCAATATTTGCATCGCCTAACATTTCTATCGAGATCGCAAGTCGTACGATTCGATTCGTCTCGCCCAACGTTTCTACCGAGATCGCAAGTCATGCGACTCATTTGTAAGCTCAAGTTTTCCCTTCCCGTCGATCCGATTATTGCCTTCAAGGCATAATCATTTTTGCTAGTCTCGGTCGTCCGACCAACTTATAACTTTTCGACGTATCGTTCATCGATACGAGTCTCGCCTTATCGCCCCAACCGATTTTCGAAGAACACTTGCATCAACATATCGCTATACAAATTTTCAATCGAGTCTCGGTACTCACCCGTCCGTTGCGGACATACCTTCCGCAATTCTCACAAAGCGTCGATGCAATTTATCGCACAAGTGCTATACCATATACCACTCGAAATCGAGTCATTCATCGCCTACGTGGTATGGCATATACCACTCGGAAATCAAGCCATTTCCCTCGTACTATACTTAGTACAAGCCGACAATCTCTTCCGATTTACGATTTTCTGCAGTGATCGTGCTTGATCACAACCGTAACTTTGATTCTATCAAAACCCGACACGATTCGGTCAATGTTCTCGTTTGCCAACATAAGTTTGGTGCGCAACCGAACGATTCGTTCTATCGATTTACGATTTCAATTCTTTTCTCACGTTGCATCTCGTGCAACAATTTATTTAGATACGTGTTGCACCCCGTGCAACAAATTTCACTTTCGATACGCGTTGCACATCGTGCTACGATTTATTTCCGACACTTTCATTTCACTTTGCATAACGATTCATTTCCAATTTCCTTCGCACTTCGTGCAACGATTAATTTGATATGCGTTGCACCACGTGCAATAATTTTTACTTTTTAATACGCGTTGCACATCGTGCAACTATCATTTTCAATATTTATCGCACCTCGTGCAACGAATTACTCTCGACTTTCCAAGTTAATGCACAATCCGTCTAACACATTCGGTATTGGCTTATCACTTCTCACTTTCATTTTAACGCATATTCACCATTACTCGTTGCACTTCGTGCATCATTTTTATTTCTCATTCAACATGTTACATTGCCACAGTATCTCAAATCGTATTCCACAATTTGTTGTGCTTGCAGCAACTAACATTCTTACGGCTCGTTTGCATTCAATGCAATATACCCCTCGCGACTTTCTTAGCAAACATCATGTAATTTCCAAAACACATGCGGCAAAATTACACGATTTGTATTAGACTTATTGTATGGAACATCCAGTGCGGCATCGAGTAGAGTCAAGAGTGATATCAAGTGGTGGTGGGCAACTTTTCGAATTGTAATGAAGTAAGCGTCCAGAGGAAATTGAGCCTAGAGCTTTGATACCAATTTGTCATGCCCCGACCCGAAATCACCCGAATCATCGTCCTCGCAGGGGGCGAGATGCCGCACGAGCCTGGAGTTGCGCTCGTGCAAGGCAAGATGACAAGTTCTCAAATGGTTATCTTTTGATTCGATTCAACAACGAAAGGAAAACAGAGTATACGAAACAATTCTCTTTATTGATATTCGAAACTGAGATTACAATGGCTTTCGATAGCCTAACAATACATGCCAGATTGGCTACAACACTCAGGTTCTCTCTTGCCCACAAAGGATTTTACCGTTCCATACATCATGCCTTCTATATCTCGGCCGCATCAATCCAGCTGCGTAGTCCGAGCGTCGATGCGATAGCACGCTTCAATGCGCTTCGGCATTCCAAGCATTAACACGTTCAAGCAACGCTTCGCCGCGAGCAATCCATTCCCTGCACCCTGCATGAAGCAGGTGGGGGATCAGTACGTTCGTCCTCGTATGTACTGATTCAAAGATTATCTTTCCAAACCAACATTTTAATCTTTACGTTGAATCATGCAACTTAGCTTATGATCTTGCTATGTTCTCCGTAGGGTCAATTTTATGGCATCTTTGAAAGCGTAAAGCATGTTATCATAGCATCATGTTATCGAATCGAATAGGCAAGCAAACAAGCAATCTCGTGTTTGATTCGTGGCGCGACTTACCAAGTCGACGCACTCGTCCTTGCGTCCCTTGCACTGACGTAAAGTGAATACGCCGCATTCCTTCCCTGTCATGTTATAAGTGCATCTCTAAGTAGGATCTATATGCGGGACGCATTCGCGCCTACACTTTCAACCCATCATCCTTAACTATATGAGGGCCGTTGGCGTATCTGCGCCGGAATGGACTAAAGGAGTTGCTTTCTTTTCTCTCCTTCTTTTCTCACTATTTGGTTGGGCTGCCCGGCGTTTCACGGGTTGGGTAACAATCCCAAAACAACCGAAACGTTCCCGCTGTATACCATCATTTGTGGCATTTCCCATCTAGTTTGATGTGCGCCTACAAAGATTATTCGAATCCCTCCGCGGCCAATCGGTTCCGGGGCACATCCGGTAACTATCCGATTGGGGGAAACACTCGTGCATGAGTTATTATCACTTTAATCTCGAGCCCATTCCAATCGACCATGCAACGCCCTATCATTCAAGCCATCATATTCAAACAACCAAACATAGTCTTGAGTCCGAGACTCAAACTTATCATCTCGCGTCTCTTTCATTAACTTTCTATGTTCTTACGTTTCTTGCTTCGTTTCAATGTTTCAATGGCATCGTGCCTCAACTCAATGCTCGTCAATCAAACGACCCGAAGGTCTCGAACACCTTTAAAGGCACCATGTCATAGCCGACAGTTCCGCCACATTCATGCCACAACTGTATTCTCACGCAACGAAGCCATCTTTTATTATCCCGTGCACGTAGGCACAATTCGACCGTATACCCATGTTCTATAACTTAGCATTCAATGTTCGGGGCTTGCGCGCTAGGGCGCTCGCCTATTGTCTTTCAATGTTCTAGCCGTCTAACTCGTGCATCAAAGGCACGGTATGGTTCGTGCGCTAAGGCACTCGCCGAGTACAGTTATCCCGTGTTCTTGCGGCTTGCGCACCGAGGCGCTCGCCCTTGCGATATCCAATGTTCCATAGCGACTCGTGCATAGGATGCACGTTTTATTTCAATTGTTCTAACTTAGTGTTCGACTCACACTATGTTTTATCTCCGATCGGACCACGCCCGTGGCGTCGATAGGTTAACTTTAGCATACAATGATATATTTGACTTATCGAATGAAGGAGTAAAAGAAGTCAATCCTCCCACCTTGAGTCGATACGCCTTCATCGTTTCGCCGAGCCGGTACGGCTCGATTCCCTAACTTTGTTGCACGGCCACTCTCCTGACTTAGCCATTCGAGCACTTCGTGCTTCATTGAGTTATACGCCCAATTCGCCTTAGCATGCCCAAGTCTTAGCCCGTCGCAAGGCGACGATTTGATTTCGAGGACCCCTTACTAAATATTTTAAAAGATCGACCTCTAATATTTTTCTGTCAAAGTATGACCTGCACACGAAACCAACTAAAATCAATACTTGCTTCGATTTGGACTTGCGCCTTGGTCGATTCGATTTCTTAGAATCTTCGAGCCGATTCAATGCACTCATCCTTCGGGGCAACGCGGTGCTTCGCATCGATTCACTCGATGCATTCTTAGGGACAAGGCAACTCTTCGCATTGACTTAGTTCGATGCGTTGCTCGGGAAAACTTAGCTCTCGTATCGTTTTGCATCGATACATTCTTTCGGTCCACGCGACTCGTTGAGTCAACGCTTCGGCGTAATGCGCCGTACGGAGCGGGGCATTACAGTTCATACATTACGTCCTGTATAAGTCTTGAGTCCACGTGGCCGCATACTTTGAGTCACCAAGGAACTTCGTGGCTCGACACGTCCAAGCGAGCTCCGCGCCACGAGCTTCTACCTGTGCCTACACATGGAAACTGTGTGGGTGTCAGTACTCAACTGTACTAGTGGAGTGAGCTCCTCTCCCAACCATAAAAAATCGACACGTTTATTTACTTTGTGCAGCTTAAACCTTTTCGATTGTCTTTCTAGTCTTGCCTTAGGATCAATTTTAAGACTGTAGGAACCCTAGAGGGGGGGTGAATAGGGTCAAGCTAACTAATCAAGCACTTAGCACAAACTAATTGGCAATTTAAAAATATAAGTGCAAGAGAAGAAGCAAACACAATACCGACACCCGATATATCCTGGTATCCTCCTAAGAGGCAGTCCAGTCCCGAAACTTTCTCCGGCTTTAATCCACTATTTGAGCAAATAGTTACACACGAGTTTGGATCCGAAGAACTCGCCAACTTCTTACACAAGAGCTTTAATCCGAAGGGCTCTCCGACTTCAACCGAGAGTTTGGATACGAAGACTCCCCAACTTCAACCGAGAGTTTGGATACGAAGACTCTCCAACTTCAACCTTTCACAATAGGTTTTGATCTCCTTATATAATAGGATGAAGATCTCACTTTTCAACTCAATAACTCTAACACAATTTATAGATGGCAAATGAAGGCTTTGTAGAGTTGTATGTGGATAAGCTTCGGTGGTTTGGAAATTTTTAGGCTCAAAGCATCAACCTTGAATGAAGGGGTTCAAGGCTATTTATAACCAAAGCATTGAAAAGAGCTCAATGCAACTTTTCAGTTCACGAACCGGCATACCGCCGGTATGATCCGGCATACCGGCGGTATACCGGTCTGGGATTGCAACGGCTAGAAATATAGCCGTTGGGATCATTAACGGCTGGAAATCCGACCGTTGGAATTTTAACGTTTCGGAAGCGGTATACCGTCGGTATGGACCGGTATACCGTCGGTATGCCGGTTTTGTAAACAGAAACTTTCTGTGAACAAAAACCGGTATACCGTCGGTATGCCGTTTTCTACCAAAAATGATCCTGGGCTTATTTCTGCCCTAGATTTCGATTTTGCCATCCATTTCTTGTGTTTACAATTATTCCTAGGACTCATTACAGACTCCAGATATACTTAGGCAGGTGCAGGCTTCTTCAGCGGAACCCCCGGTGCATGGCTCCAGAGATGTCGTCGGGTGGTTCAGAGAAATCTTGTGGGATCCGTCGTCTTTGGCCCACCATAATTTCTTCATTGCATATGTCCACATTGATCTTGCTTATTGCTTTCCTGCATGTACATGTTAGACGAACAAAGCAATATACATAGTAGCAAGTATGATAAATTAAAGCACATTAGGACTATGCAAAGTTTAAGTATAAGTGCTAAGGTGATGGCATAAATATTAGTGATATCATAATGATTAAACTTAATTGAATGACCATAATCAAAAACATAGTTTTGATTTTGGCAACCCAATTAAATTTAAGATAGATAAGCTCATATCACTAAGATGTAAACCAATGGGCGCATATCACCAAAGATATAAGTATAAGTAGAAATGCTATAGCGATTGTATGAAGATTAGTGATAAAGAAATGCTAAACTTAATATATTAACCATATTCAAAAATATGATACAATCATTGGGCCAACAAAGACTTGATGTCTAACCAACTCGTTATGCGACGACATAGTCGTGTTATCATGTCATCGTGTATTTTGATCGATGCGGTGCCTCATCGCTTACGTACTCGAACAAACTTCAACTTGGAACGGAGGGTCGTGCCATACTCTATTCGTGCCTTAAACTTATTGAGATAGCGCTCTGCCGAGGAGCAACTCATGCGAACTCGGCTGTGCCAAGACTTTGACTTAAACTCAAGTGCCGCTAGACCAATTCTCGTGCCAATGACGTCAAGCGGACGACTCGTGCTGGTCGTGCCCTTAGACTTTGCCTAGACTTGTCCGTGCTTCAAGATGAGGTCGAGCCTAACAAATCCCTGACTTAGCCAACTTTTACATTACGGTCCTTTCGACTTAACTGCGATGGCACTCGACTTAACTTATGCAAACTTAGGCCAACTTTCTTCTCCCAAGCCACGGGACGAAGGACCGAGTGTCATTTGAAAGCACGCTGAACCGACTTCTAAATAGACCGTGGGCCATTTCTATGTTCTAAGACATTCTGATCCGTCGGGACTATTCTTTTAGCTATGTGGATGTGTCTCTTTTATTATTAAGCCTAACTCGTGCAAGTTAAAAATATACGAGTTATTAAGTGAAGGCTAAGATGAGGCGAGTTCACCAAAATTACCCCACCTGAGCGAGGAGTTGCCTCGACCGATCGGGCCTTCGAGCAGCCTTTGCAAGGCTAAGACCGAACGTCGTCGGCGTTTCGATTCCTCCGATTGACTTTGCGGGACGGGACACTATAACATACACCACTCAGAACAAGTCTCATCATCGAGACTTTCCTGAAGGCAAGCCATCCTACCATTTCTATGGCCAAGACTTAATCGAGCCTAGACACGAAACTATAACAGTCGAGCAAGGTATGCCATGGCTTATCGTACTCACTGTGCCTACGCGTTTCTTTGATTCCAAGCCACGCTCGCATGACTATCAATCTTTCCATCAACATGATTTCAAAATCCTTGTCCATTTCCATTCTTCAAGTCTCGCTTGAACTCAACGTATCACTTGGTTGGATCGTGCACGCATTCCAGGCGTCCCCAAAATACATGCATTCAACCAAGCCGCATGATAGAGAATTCGTCATTCTCACTCGAGTCGCATCGTGCACATACTCAGGCGTCCTTGAAATATATACATGTCAGCCGAATCTCGTGAGGGGTATTTCTATACTCTCGATTCACACTATCCATCCATACCAATTTCCAAGATCAATCTTTCGATTGCTAACTCTTGAAACAAGGGCGTCTCGCCTAACTGCTAGGCCATCTTTTTGAGGCTAAGTCAATATCAGGATTGGAATCATAGTTCTCCAACAATAATGCCAACACAGACCCCAATCCTAGGGTGAAACCAAAGTCGATAGTACGAGATTTTCTACCCAAGCTCGCGTTACTCAGATTTCTAAACATCGAGCACGATCACCTATTCGCATCAATGCATTCGTTGTACATATTCGAATCCATTCAAATCACCAATTCTAACCAATTCATGTATTCAATCACGAGGTCGTCTAGCTTTGATAATATGTTGTGCCCCAATCTCATGCGAGTCCGATTACCCACGGTGGTTCATGAATCACCATACAACTCTTCCGCGGAATAATTATTCTCATCGGGGCGTAACTCTTGCTCGAGTCTAGACTAATTCATTCTCGATATGCGGATTGGACCTACTCAATCCTCAAGTTCGATTCATCAAGTGTACTGAGTCATTCTCGAGTCCACCTTCGCGTCAAACCACAAGTCGAAGCAATCAAATTGCCACGCTATGCAAGTTCGATCACTCCCGCTGTATGAATCACTATACCAGCGTTCATGCGGAGTGATCGCCCAAATCGGCGTGACGCATGTGCGAGGCTGGAGTTGCACTCGTATAAGACAAGAACGTCAATATTGTGGTTGTCAACGAAGCAAATCCAAACATTTTATTTTCATCCAAGCTAAGATTCAATTCGATAGTCTGACCGTCATTCGTTCAACTAGAAAATCCTCGAGCCAAGTTTATCTTTTCCTCGACACATTTCAATATCTCGAGTATAGCATCCATCGGAACAATGACATTTGCACGATCGTAATTCGTCGAGTCAGATTACCCCCGAGTTATCGCATATCGATCTTTGATACGCCTCAATACCATCGATGATATGCGTAACCTGACGATCTTTCTTTGCAACCAATTTCGAGTTGTACGACTGACGCTATTGTTCGAACTGGATATACCACAATTCCTCGATATTCAAGATCAAGTTCGATCGCTATTCCTCAAGCTAGTTTCAATATCTTTGTCCAAAACTCAAGTCACATTTTATTTGACTCAATCCGAAATCGTACGCGAGATTTACTAGATTTCTTCGATCAAGAAATTCATCTTTGTTCATCGTTCTGAGTCGTTTTCTAACTTGCGTTGCCCATTGACAAGTTGTCCGAATGACATCTCATTCGGGTTACTCGAAGTCACGATCAACTAGGCATGGTGCGTTCTAAGGTTTTGTGCGATCGCCTCGCCTCGTCGACATACTCGTTGCTACTCGTACTCCTCGATTTTTGCTCGAATGATTTCCAAGACAAACCATACACCACTCGATTTGAGCCATCCGATCAAGCCTACAATCATGTTTCGCATTCACTCGATATCACACCCTTCATATTCGTTCGACGAATCCCTAGCGTAATCGCTCACGTCGCATCGACGTACTAAGTCGTTCGCATTATTCCTCAAAATCCAAAACAATCTTTCGTGCACGCCTATTCGTTAATTCGATAGCGTTCCTATCGATATACACTCTAATTGCATCTCAGTTCCCGACCGAGCGATACTTGATATTGCTCGCGACTTGATTGCACCAAAAGGCGAGGTGCGCAACGCGCGGCATAACTTAGCCAAAAGGCCGTGTGCATTGTCATCCCGTGTAAACTATAATCCGAGTTTGCACGCTCAATTGCTGGGTCGACGCAGGACTAGTTAGGCACGCACGCGACATGTTAACTTCAGCACGTATTTTCTATCAAGTCATGTTTGACACCGTTCGGTACAAAGGCCATTGCCTATCGATGCGCTCGATTGAATGCTTAAACGAGCTTTTGAAAATATTTAGACTTATTGTATGGACATGTCGAGGGACATTTGAGAGTGAGCGCACACTTCTTTTCGTATGAACGAGCTTTCAAAACTGAGAAATTTGACGTAAAGTCCAAGGACGTAAAGCCGTGCTCAGATACCATTATGTCACGCCCCGCTCCCGTAGGAGCGATCGTCCTCGCTAAGGCGTGATGCCGCACGAGCCTAGATTGCGCTCGTGTAAGGCAGTATCATAACGACTGATTACATCGGCTGCGACGGTTCGTCGCACAGAAGTCCCAAGCAGAATCATTGAAACATACAGCGAAAATTTAAAGACAAACACAAGTTATTCAAAAGAACTCTTTATTAATATTGAACAGTGATATTACAATAGACGCAAGACCATGATTACAAGTCTCTCGTGCTCACTTTTCTCACATTTTATAAGTCACTCTGCTCTCTCTCATCTCTCGATTATAATGCTTGAGCCAGCGGAAGCTTCGGAAAGCGATGTCTATACATTACGTCATGTATAAGTCTTGAGTCCACGCGGCCGCACGCTTCGAGTCGCCAAGGAACTCCGTGCCTCGACGCGTCCAAGCGAGCTCCGCGCCACGAGCTTCTACCTGTGCCTACACGTGAAAACTGTGTGGATGTCAGTACTCAACTGTACTGGTGGAGTGAGCTCCTCGCCCACCCATAAAAAACCGACACATTCGTTTACTTTGTGCAGCTTAAACCTTTTCGATTGTCTTTCTAGTCTTGCCTTAGGATCAATTTTAAGACTTAACGTCTAACCAACTCGTTATGCGACGACATAGTCGTGCTATCATGTCATCGTGTATTTCGATCGAGGCAGTGCCTCATCGCTTACGTACTCGACCAAAATTCAACTTGGAACGGCAGGGTCGTGCCATACTCTATTCATGCCTTCAACTTATTGAGATAGCGCTTAGCCGAGGAGCAACTCATGCGAACTCGGCCGTGCCAAGACTTTGACTTAAACTCAAGTGCCGCTAGACCAATTCTCGTGCCAATGACGTCAAGGGGACGACTCGTGCTGGTCGTGCCCTTAGACTTTGCCTAGCCTTGCCCGTGCTTCAAGATGAGGTCGAGCCTAACGACTCCATGACTTAGCCAACTTTTACATTACCGTCCTTTCGACTTAACTGCAATGGCACTCGACTTAACTTATACAAACTTAGGCCAACAATGCCAATACGCGAAAGCCAATACGCGAATGCCAATATTGATATTTGAAAGCCAATACTTGATACGCGAATGCCAATATTGATACGCGATAGCTAATACTTAAGCGAAAGCCAATACGCGAATGCCAATATTGATACACGAAATCCAATACTTGATACGCAAAAGCCAATATGCGAATGTCAATATTGATACGCGAAAGCCAATACGCGAAAGCCAATAAGCGAATGCCAATATTGATACGCGAAAGCCTTGCTTAGTACCGAAGCACGTGTCTATGCTGCAGCCCATTCTTAGGACCAGATATTGTGATACCAACGAGACCTGCATTCAAGTTCTAGACCCAATCCAAAGGCATACACGCAGTGTGTCACTACTCTGCTGACCCATCTATATGAGTGGTCACTAGCAATGTCAAGCTATCTTGGATCTTTGGCTCACGGTGACCCCTTCGTATGGAGGTGCGAGCCCCATGGAATGGTCCCGTGGCTTATACCGTGACGGTTCACTTCTAAAGAGTTGCACCGTCATTGAAGGTCGTACGGTATCTGCCTTTTCCTCCTAGGTCGACTCGATCCCGGCGCCCCGGTAATCGGTCGAGGGATTCCCCTTGCACGCAAGTTGTCCAATGACCATGCAAGACTCAACTATCTATCCAGTCCTTCCCTATTCATGACCATGTTTTTCCTCTTTCTATAGAGACTCCCAAGCCGCGTGACCAATCTCGTGTGTTTCCTTTCAAGACATAGCGAGACTCCCAACTAGCGAGACCAATCTCGTGTGCGGGACTTATCAAGACTAAACGAGACTCCCAAGTAGCGGGACCGATCTCGGCGACAACCAGTCGTGGGAACTTTCTTTGACCGTGGCATGCTTTTCACTAAATCTACCGTAGCTCGTGCCTTAGACAGACCTGGTTCTATAGGCGACGCTAATGCTCAAGTCATATACCTTATATGACGAGCCTTATTCTCGAGGGACTACGCGACTTGACAACCGTAGATAGAGCAAGACGGTGCTAGAAATGGCTTCACAACTCTTGTCTAACTTATTCGGGCAACGACTCGACGAGCAAAGGCTACGCCGAGCTACGCATCGCGAGGACGGGCCATGCGCGCGTTCGACTTGAACGACGAAGTTCTCGGGTGCCTAGACTTAAGCCAACAGCCGTGCAAGACGACTTAACTCGCGGGACGTGCGAAGGCTATGCCAAGCCTTGGATGACGGGATCGTACATGCTTTATCAAGCATTCACGCAGGCGACGTCTAGGACTTAGGCTGATTCGAGTATCGGGACAACTTAGCAACTTAGGCCAACTTCCTTCTTCCAAGCCACGGGACGAAAGACCGAGTGTCATTTGAAAGCACGCTGAGCCGACTTCTAAACAGACCGTAGGACCATTTCTATGTTCTAAGATGTAGACCTTTAAAAATGAAAGTCACGTTGAGTTAATCAGAACCAGTTCAAAAGTCACGCTCAGTTGATCCAGACAATATGAACCAAGTCACGCTGAAGACAGCTCATCATTTGTCAGAGAGTAATTATGACTGACAGTACGACAGTCGAAGAATGTCTCTTCATATGCCACGTATGCACAGGATTCAAGAGATCACCGCCGTCTATTGTGTGATTTTCGAAATCTTCTTCAGCAAGACTCAACCTTCGTCAAGTTGGCGTACCCAAAGGGTTTCTTGTCATTTAATGCGACTGGCAAAGCAATCACTGTCAGAGATTTTGTGTCAGTCGAGGCACGCCGAATCAAGACAGCTGGCAGTCTTATCACAAGTCTGCGTGTATTCGAGAGATCTTCATCTCAAGTTTGCGTGGATCCTGAAGTTTTCTTCTTCTAGTTTGCGTAGGTTCTAAAGCTTTTTGCCTCGAGTCTGCGTAAATCCTGAAGCTTCTTGCCCCAAGTTTGCGTGGATTTTGAAGCTTTCTACACCGAGTTTGCGTGGATTTCGTCTTCAACAAATCTGTGTAAACTTCATCAAATTGGAGTACGTGGAAGCCATACCACTGATCTCTCGCCTGTGTGTCCTGTAACTTGTATACGACCCATGCATGATTGCCATGTGTCCAACAGTTACGGGCCACGTCCAGTAACTGCTCACAACATTGCGTATGTTAAATCCTGCGTGATTTTTAACTAGGCAATGGTTGTGAAGACAGTTATCTTTTCAGTTATTATTTTTGACTTTATAAATAGAGTTCTTTTTCTCATTCATTGTACAGATACATAGATATCTACTGTCAAAATTTTGAGAGCTTTTCTTCTTCGCATAGTCCAAGGGATAAAGCGATCGTCTTCTAGATCGGATTCCTACAGTTGTAATTATTCCAGAAACAACAAATAAAGAGAATTTCTTTATGGAAAATAAATTGGCGACTCTGCTGGGGAAAACCATCTCCTCTTCTGAGATGGCAACAACTCAATGCGACACTTCGTCAGTCGGCTCGATGAAGAAGGTGTTGACGATCAAGTTTGATCAACTCGCCTACGAAGAAATGCAGCAGGCTAAGGGTGGCAAGCCCACTTCAGCCTCCATCATCACTGCCAAATCGAAGGGACACTCCGCCTATGTCCCTAAGAATCAGTTGGTAGTCAATGGTGAAGTTTCTGCCACAGTGTCTACTTCTAACACTGGCAAAAACTCTACTGCAAGCACGCACACTCTTGTGTGCTCGAAGATGACAGTAATTGAAAGTCACGCTGACAGTACTGGCTCCTTAGCCAAATCTGTTCCAGCGTGCAAGTTCAACTCTAAAAGTCACGCTGACAGTACTGGCTCCTTAGCCAAATCTGTTCCAGCATGCAAATTCAACTCTAAAAGTCACGCTGACAGTACTGGCTCCTTAGCCAAATCTGTTCCAGCATGCAAATTCAACTCTAAAAGTCACGCGGACAGTACTGGCTCCTTAGCCAAATCTGTTCCAGCGTGCAAATTTAACTCTAAAAGTCACGCTAACAGTACTGGCTCCTTAGCCAAATATGTTCCAGCGTGCAAATTCAACTCTAAAAGTCATGCTGACAGTACTGGCTCCTTAGCCAAATCTGTTCCAGCGTGTAATCCTAAAATCAAAAGTCACGCTAACAACTCTGGTTCTTTAACCAAGTCTGTTTCAGCGTGTATTTCATCCAAGAAGAATGGCTCTTTAGCTATCTCTTCTTCTTCACCAGATTCCACTATAACTGGGGGTGGTCTTCCACACAAAGTCCCTTCGAAAAGGAATGACTCTTTAGTTGTTTCTTCTACTCCTGTAGTCTTTACTTCAGGAACAGCTTTGACTGACAATCTTGTTAGTCAAAGGAAAGGAGATAATCTCTTGACTACTTTTCCTTCTGGACATTCTATGTCTCAAAATCTGAATGAATCTAAGAAGAAACATTCCTCAATGTCTTCTTCTATGACTTCTTCAAATTGGGCAAGAATTTGTCCATAAAAGAGGGGCTGTTACCAACTCCTAATCAAAAGGATGGTTCAACTCTTCATTCTCTGCAAATATCCAGATCAATGGAAGGGAAACTCCATGTTTCCAAAATTAATGTGTTACCTTCCACTGATATGAAGATAAAAGATCCAGATGCAGAGTATGCAAGAAACTATGTGGCTCATATCAATCACTCTCTGTATAATCAAGAGCCATCAAGACCCAAGAACAGGAAATATACTCCTCAATCTTCACAAACAGATTTACGAGAATATCTTCAACAGAAGAGAAGGAGTAATTCTATGACAAAAGATCATGCTGAGTGTAATTTCTATCCAAGAGTCATAATTAAGTACAGATGTCAATCAAAGGTACAAGACCATGGTGATCATGAATATGACTTCCAGCCAAGAGTCACAATGCAATACAGGTGTCAAACTAAACGACAATCTGTCTTCGATCGGATTCAGTGAGAACCTATACCTGATGAAGATGAGCCTTTGTTTGCTTCTGTCAATATGGCCTCTCGGGATACTGGGGGTAGAACTGATAGTCCAGATGGAGTCTACAGAAACACCAGAGCAAGAGCCCTAACCTCTAGTCAAAGAAATCTGATCTCCGAAATTGATTCTGAATTTCTGGGAGAGTCTAACTTCCCACCTCTGCCTACTGGGGGTAGTTCTCCTCTAACTGACTTTGATACACAAAGTAGTGAGTCAGAACAAACAATATCCACAAATTCATCAATAATCCCTCGTATAGTCACAACATATATGGTTGACGGGAATACTGATGAACCTTCTTCTTCCATGACTCCTCAAGAACAAAGAATTGCTTCTTTGGAACAGCAAATGAGGTCTATGGCTGATAATATGAAGTCGATGTATGAACTCATGATAGCCCAACTCCAAAATCAACAGACTGTACCAGAAGCTACACCAATTGACACTGGTGTAAGTCCAGTACATGTTCCTCCAGCAGTCCAGTCCAATACTCCTGGGCAAGTTCAACCAGTTCCTAGTCTCTCTGGAGCTGGGGGTAGTGCTTACAATGCTGTTCCTCCTCCCAACTATTCTCCACAAGCTACAACTCCACAATCCTCCGGAGTTGTCTCTGAAGAATTGAGAAATCTCAAAACTCAATTCGAGGCATTCAAACAGAAAGATGGTTTACAAAGATTAGGCATCAAACAACCTTATCCGATAGAATGGAAGCAAGTATCGTATCCTCCTAAATACAAGCCTCCTACTATCTCATTTTATGATGGAACCACTTCTCCAAGTCAGTTTATTAATCACTTTGAAGTGATGACTGATCAACTGCAACCAAGTGATGCCCTCCTTACTCGGGTATTTATTGGATGTCTCAAGGGAACAGCTTATGAATGGTATAGAAGTCTCCCAGATGGGTGCATTACCTCATTTGCTAGTTTTAAACAGATGTTTCTGGAAAGGTTCTATGAAGGGCTCAATGACATGACTTTGTCTGCTCTTATTAGAATCAAACAGAAAAATAATGAAACCACAAAAGAATACATTGAACGGTTTCGAAGAGAAGCTCTGAAGATGCCTCTTGGAACTCCTGATGCTGTCACCATTGACACATGCAAATTAAACTTGTTGCCAATTGTAAGTATGTGGACAGGCTCCACCCAATTTCAAGACTGGCCTTCCTTCATAGTCAGTGCCAAAGCCGCAGAGATCAGTGCTGAAACTTTCAAAGGTTTAGGAGTGCAGATGTCCCCTAAAGAAACAGGTCAAAATAATGCTAAATTCAATAAAAGCAAAGGAAAAGAAACTCTTGAAGTTAATCTTCAGAGTAAAGATGCATCAAATATTCAAACTCCTGCCTCTACAACTCAACAATCAAGAGCATCTCGCCCCAAAGAAGAATATTCTTTTGACGACGACGATGTCCTTGGTATATTTGAATGTCTGCTGAAAGGTAATAAAATACAATTACCTGAAATCAAGAAACCTGATGAAGCTGAAAAGACAGATCATCCCAAATACTGTCCATATCACAGAATGCTGGGTCATACAATTCGTACATGCTATGTGCTGAAAGAAAAGATCCAAGAAATGACTAAGTCTGGAGCTATCTCTCTTACTCTAAAAGAGAAGACTGTCACTTCGAATGTCGTCTCTATGCAATTTGGGAATTTCCCTCCTCAACTCCTGGAAAGTGGAATTGTTCCTATTCCCAAGGCAACTCTTGAAATAGTGAATATTCCTCCTCCACATTCTGAAGGATTAGCACCAATCACTTTGGAGACTGGAGAAATCATGTGGATTCATCCTAATCTAGTAGCAGACTTCGAATCTCTTTCTCCTCACAGGACTACTTCTCGAAAATCTAAGAAGGCTGAAAAGATTAAGTCATGTCATATGACTTCTCTGGGATCTACCTCTGATACAGAGCCAAAAGAAAAAGAAGAAGCACTCGTTAGTGCTACTCGAACAGGAAAACCTTATCTAAAGGATTATTCCAAGAATCCTGAGGATACTCCTAATATCCTTCCAGCTGATAAAAATGCTTCTGATGTTCTTCCTGAAGAAGAATCTTCTACTGTACCTGTCCCTTCTATTACACCAGCTGAACCTATTCCTCCCAAGCCCACAAACCTTGAGAAAGGCAAGCAACAGGCTCGGTTTGATAAACCAATCAAGAAGTCTTCTCCTCTTGGACTTCAGAAGCCTTACAACTTCGACAGTTTAGCTCAACTTGCTAATACTCCAGCTAGAATGTCTCTTTTTGAACTTCTACGTCTTTCTAAAGAGACTCGGGAGACATTAAGTGAAGCACTTCTTCAGGCTGATTCTTGCCTTGCTCAATTAAAGAAGCCAGAAGCAGAACCTGCCACTTGCTTATATTGCAACAGTGTACTGAAAATTATCCCAAATATCACCTTTACACAAGATGACATGCTACTGGAGGACAATCGACATGACCGGCCTCTCTACTACACCGGTTATATCGATACAATGAAGATAGACCGTATCCTTATCGATCCAGGGTCTGCTATAAGCATAATGCCAAAGAGTTTGTTGGATGAACTGAAAATCCCTCTTCACAAGCTCTCCAAGACGGTTACTACTATCCTGGGATTCAATCAAAGCCGAAGCGAAGCTTTGGGGAAGATTCATCTGAAGCTTTAAATAGGTGATTTCAGATCTAAAGTCACTTTCTATGTGATTGAGATCGTGGGATCCTATAATCTTCTTCTGGGGAGGCCCTTTCTTCATGAAAATAATGTGGTACCCTCTACTCTTTATCAATGTTTTAAATACATTGACAGCAATGGAAGAGTACAAAAAGAAGTTGCTGACATAAATCCCTTCTATGGTGTTGAAGCTTATTTCAATGATTCCCGAATGTACAAAGAAGAATATACAAGGGTCATACAAGCCATGGAGAAAGAAGATGTACAAAGTGAGACCTTAATAATTTCTGTTAAAGGTCGAATTACTCAGCAACAATCTTCCAAACTCTCTGGAGAAAATTCTTTCATCATTCCAGTGAGTGGATGGATCTCTCCATTACCTCAATCGTCTCCTCAAGATACAATGATTATTCCTGTCAGAGGGCGTACTACAGTTCCTGTATCTTTACAGGATACTCTGCTAATTCCAGTTGGAGGGCGGACTACTCTTCCATCTCAAGCTTCAAGGGAGCTCACCTCTTCTGAGCCATTTGTTATCGATCTTAATCGAAACAAAATTTCTTCTTCTTCCCCTTTAGTCATTGATTTGGCTAAAATCTCTAAAGCTCGGCCTTCTCCTAATGTAAATATTGCTGCTTTTACATTTAATGAAAGGTCTCCATCTTTGCAGTACGCTGATGTGTGTAATTATGTTCATAGTTATTTACATCTGTTAGATGACTTGAACACAATAACCATAGGAGTTGTACAGACGGTTCATACAGATGTATCCCTAGAACCAGTACAATCTTCATACTTTCTAGTTCCCAGCAGAAAGCCAGAAGACATTCCAATATTTTTTTACAAAGGGCCCCAAAGTCCTTCTGATCCAGAAGATGATGACAAAAATGATGATACTGGAAGGCTACAACTACGTCGTTATAGTCAGCAATCTAAAGACATCATCAAAAATATGGGCTATGACTTCAGGACTGGCCTCAATGATGGAAAAGGAAGAAAAATGCCTGTTCGCATTCCTCCTTTGGAATATGGAAGGACGAAATATGGATTGGGTTACACTGCTTCTACTCCTTTTATCAATATTGTCCATGAAGATCCTGAATCTGATGAAGATAAGAGATCTGATTCTTCTAGTACTACTTCTTGGGATTCCGATACAAGCATTGGAGACTTCTACTGCAACATTCTGTCTTCCAACATGGTTTATATTGGCTGTTTTGAAAAAGATAATTAATACTTGACGGTTCATCCGTTCATCTGACGGTTCATCCGTTCATCTATCTGACGGTTCGCCCGTTCATTATAATCTGACGGTTAATCCGTTTATCTAGTCTTTTGATTCCCGTGTCCAAAGATCATGAAAAATTGAGTTCAAAGATATTTTTATGTCTGAATTCTATTTTTTTTTCCAATCAGTATTACACCAAGATTATTTCTGGTTTAATATCATCTGATAGAATTACAAAGTTCATTTGTATATTCTATTCTACTGAAATATGTCATGTATCATTTACCTCTGAACATATTTTCTATGAATCTATCATTATCAAAACAGCAAAACCAAAAGTCAGATAAAAAAAAACCTTCATTTACTTTCATTTCATGATCAAAACATGGAATACAAGTGAAAGTGAAAATAGAAAGGATTCACTTGCTTGGAGTTATCAGCTCCCTAATACGATTTAGAACAACATTCAGTTTCTCTTCATGAGTTTTTCTAACTCTTTCTGCTGCTACAACTGTAACATTCTGTTCATCAAAAGTAATGATGGCAGACTGGCGACGGTTGACTTCTTCAATCTGTTTCGCCTGCATTTGTTCCCGTTCCTTCTGAAGAATCTCACAATGTTCGGCTTCAACGATATACGCCGTAGCAACCTCAGCTTGTTCTGTTTTCATGACAACAATACGCTCTTGAAGACGAACTAATTCCTCTTTCAATTTCTTCAATTCTTCAGTCTTGGATGCTTTATCTTTTTCTAAAAATTCTACTCTTTGACGAACAACTAATATTTCTTCGCCCTTTTCTACTAATTTTTCAGTAGAAGAGGCAAGAAATGCTTCAAGAGCTGCCTGTTGAGATTGTACTTCATTCTCTAGTTGCTCAATCTCAGCTACAGTTAAAGATTGAATGTCTTCCTTCTTAGTTTCCCAATATTTTCGAATGGTTATTTCTAACTCATTCAGGAGATGTTCAAAGAAAATACACTGAGAATTATAACCGGCATGTTGCAGCGCCATCAGTGGGAATTTGACCATAGTTCGAAGATCGGAAAAGGGCATAGCTTCATCCTTCAAGAAACGTCTAGAATATATATCTAGATATGAATAAATGATTTTCGGATACATTTCCAGAGTCTTTGCTAGCCCAGTATCGAATCTAGGAGTCGCTGTCAACATAGAAGAAGAAGCTTGAATATTTTCCATTCTCGGGACAGAAGTATGTGCGACAGGAGAAGTCGGCAAGTGTGAACTCCCTTCATCAACATCAGTCTGAATAAGCGGAGCATGAGTCGAACTCATTGCTGCAGCAGTTCCTATGGTTAAAGAAGAATATAATCAGCATTTAAAGAAAAAGAAATAGCATAAACAGAATTTGAATTCTACCTGGCTGAGGTTCATATTCAGTATGTGGAGGGAGTCTTGCTTCTTCTCGCAGTCGTTCCATGATTGTGTCCGATACCTGCTATATATGGCTGCTTCCAGCTCCAGAATTGCTAGGTGCTAAAGCATTGTTCGGTGACTGAACAGGTTCGGGACTAAGTTCCATTCTGTTCCCTTTCACTTTATCTTTATCATAAGGAGTCGAAGTGCCAGCATGCCAGTCTTCTCCTCCTTCAGCTTCTTCTTCTTCTTCATCTTCAAGATGAGCTTCTGATTCAGAGTCCAGAATATCCACATCTTCATGAGTCTCTGGAACAGTGACGAGAGCAAGCTCAGTATTAGTTACCGGTTCAGTAATCTCTGGAATATCGGCCCGAAGAATAATGTCTTGGCAAACATTTTTCAACAGATCATCAGCAGCTGATAGCTCAAACGCCGGTATGTCTTCATCGCCTCTCGTCACAGAAATATTTTCTTCAGCTTGAGTTTCAGGAACTTCTGGTTGTTCTGAAACCTTTTCCAGAGCTGGTTCTTCTTCAGAATAGTCAATTTGGTCATCCAGTGCTTGAATGACACCCTCAGTCCCATGCTCAAATGGGACCGTCCTCGTCTCGGAGGGTTCAAAAGCTACTCCACTCGTGGTTGGAGCAATTTCTTGAGCTTGAACAGACTCTACTTCAGTCTGTTCAGTTGAAGATGTTTCAAGATGAATATTATCAGACTCGGTCTTCTCAGCAGAATCTGCTTTATTAATTTCTGGCAAAACTCCTTCACTCATGATCGTCTCTAGGAGTTTATTGCCCTTAAATTTGCTGACAGTCTTCTTAACATATTTACCTTTCGACCTCCTTATCAAAGGAGCGTCGCCTTCATCAGTCTCTTCGTCCTTATCAGCAGCATCGTCTTCATCAACAGAGATACCGCCCAAAGATGAAGTGGCAGTCACCGAGATCTCTTTCTGCTTGTTCTTGGATGTTTGAGACCTAGTACTCCTCTTTGAGACGGTCTCAGATTCGTCACTTCTCTTCCTCTTAGAAAGGGATATAAAAATAGGATGAAGAACTTCATCAGGAAAATTTCCTTCCTGGAACAGTTCATAGGGAGGCTCCACCTCTGTTGTCTCATCTTCGGGTTCTGAAGGAAGGTGTTGAATAACAATTTTTCTCTTCGACCTCTTTGATGGAGCCGGGTCATCCTCTGCAACAAAGATCTTCAGATTGAAGCTCGGCCTAAAAGTGCTCGACGACACATAGAAGCGAGCATACGTATAAAGCATCTTTGGCCCCAAGCTAGACAAAGGATTAGGCATAGAGAATAAGACCTTTGTATCTCTAGCCGCAAAATATCTCCAAGCTCGAGCTCCGTCAATGAGTCCTCCACGAGCAGATAGACAAGTAGTGGCATTCCCAACATGAAGTTGGTCATACCCAAATTTTCTGGCAAAATGGCTCGGTAAATATGGCTCCAGATATGCCATCTCTTCGTGACGATATACTAGATGAGAAGGCCGGATCCTCTGTAACCACTTGAAGGCTACATCATCTAGTCTGTTTCCTATACCTCCGTCCATCATATTTAAAGGCATGCTTTCGTAGCCCGCAGGTGGAGGGACACATTGGATAGACCAATGTGACGCCCTATTCAATACATTTCTGCATTCTGGGAGAGTATGAACCTTCCAGAACGTTTCTCCAGAATACCTCTCCAGAAAAAGACTGCTACTTCCCCCTGCCCCTAGAGGTATCAGACCATCATGATGAAGGAGAAGCCAACCATATAAAAATGTGAAGGGCATCTCTACTCTTGGGAATTCTTCAGTCATCAGTCTCTGAGCAGACAGCATGGTAGTTACAAAATTTCGAAGACCTGCATTCAACCTGCAAGTCATCGCTGACAACAAGTCCAAATTGTAACCGTACACCAGGCGTACCGCTGCAAAAATAACGCCTCTGTGTATCCTATCCAAGGAGCTAGAACCAGGAACGATGAATCTTCTTAACCACAAAGATAGAAATCCGGCCAAATGACCGTTCCTTGACAGACTCTTGCCACTCTGCCTCACATAAGAGCTGAAAGTAGTTCCAGCCTTGAACTCGCACCAGTCTTCAGCAATAGTGAAATCTTTACAGTCATACTTCTCCAGCAAATAAGTAATTTCACTTTCAGAGAGAGGTTTGAAGTTGCTAATTCGATACCACCTCTTCTCGTTTATTTTCTTTTCATCCTTTTTACGGTTCATGAAAAGGTATGACATCCACTTCTGTATGTGGTTGCCAGCTTCATCTTTGGAACCCTTGTAATATAGGGTACAGGTACCAAAATGGCACATCATCTCTTCAAATAGATGTACCATCTCCGGGTTCTTCTCTGTCAAAAAATTCAGCTCTTCTGACGTGGGAACATACTCCTCATACGGCAGTGAGCCTGAAGGCAGGTGTGAGATATATTCCATCTCGTGAAGGGCGAAGCCCATCTCCCCTTTTGGGGTCATAAAAGTCCCTGTCTTATGGTTGTATCTCTCAACCAAAGCCAAGAATAAGGAAGGGTTGGGTTTGAAGCCATAGGATGAGTTGACGACGGCATCATAAAGATTAATCTTTTTCAGCTCAGTCCCGAAGTTTTCCAAAGCCCACTGGACAAAAGTCTTCCATCTCACATTTTCATGATTCATTAGACCGTTCATCCTCGACGTCGAATCGGTCGGATAGAATGCATTCTTGTTTGACATGAATTCATTGATGAAAATGGGCATCCTGAACGGCATCACTATGGATGAATCTTCAGGTGGTATGCATCCAGGATTCAAACCCCGAAACACTGATACATGATCCTCCGGAGCACTGAAAAATCCCTCTTTCCTATAAATAATACGGCTTGCCTTCGCCTGCTGATATTCTGTCAAATACCAGGACATCCTTCTCGGATAGCTGGCATGCATAAGTCTCATGATCGACAAGCCCCTAGAGACCTTTGGCCAGTACATGGGTTGTTTCACATCCCCTTCGAAGCAGAAGCACACCTTCTCTCTAATGCCCTTTGGCTGAGATTTCTGTGCTATAGCATCTCCAAACAAGAATACTGGTTTCTTGTGAGATACCAGATCTAGACTCTGAAAAGGTTGTCCATTCATTAAGCAGAGTAGGGTTGTGTGGTCTTGATTGGTCAACAATGATAGTCTTGCTTCAGGAAGATCAAAATGCGGAAAGGTTATATGAGATAGATCATGCTTAAATGAAATACTCAAGCACCCTTCAAAATCTGTTCTTCGTTTCGGATGTCCACTACAGAAAATGATAGAAGACAAAATCAGATATACCTACGTCTATGCGTGTATTACAGTATTTGAAAGAAAATTCAAAAGTTACGCAGACTTCACATGGATATATTACAGTGACATGCTCACGCAGACGATTAATTCACGCAAAGCTCAGACAGATTAGGATGAAAGTTTTGCATCATTTGCCAGAATCGCATTTTTAGCAAAAATGACAAGAATACACTGACAGGTCAAGAATAATCTATCCAGAAGATGACTCTCAGAAGTTTGTGTGAATAATTCAACATTGACATCTCCGCCAATATATGAAAAATCACGCAGAGTCGTCATGGAAACTGCGTGACTTTTTATCATCGACATTTTTCTGCCAAAATGAAAAATCACGCAGAGTCATGAGAGCCATGCCTCTTTTTGCGTGAAACACAGAGCTTCGTAAACACGAAGATGTGAAGTATGGCTAACCCTAAAGAGGGGGCATACTTTGTTAATATCCTTTGCCCTAAAAATGGAGGGATATATTTCTGAAACTTCATCATTTTGTTTTAAAGATCCTAAAATAAATTCTATGTGGAGTTCATCTTCATCGTCTTCAAACGGTTTGTATTCTTCCATCACTTACGATGTAGAGGAGCTTGTGGGATTTCTTGTCGAGGAAGTCTGTCGGTAGTGGCATGTGAAGAAGTTGCAGGGGCTTTCCCCTTGGCCTGAACATCAGCCTTCTTAGGAGCCATTGCTGCTGAGAGAAAAGGAAGTTGGGAAAGAAAGAGTTCGTCGGGGAAGATGAAGTTCTCTTCTGTGGGTTATCTCTTTCAAAAGCAAGTAAAGAAAGAAAGAAATAATCTATGGCTTATTTATAGGCTCATAAAGAATCCTAAACGACGGCAAACTCATTATCACCTCGATATTTGGAGATTTGCACGGGATCCTAACAGCGCAGAACCCTAACAGTCCAATCATCTCGGAGTAAATCTCTCATTAAAGTCATCTCAGCGTGACCAATTCCATTTTATCATCTCTATTTCAAAGTATTTCGAAATAATTTATCATATTTCGAAAACTTTGAAGGGGGTTTTGTAGACCTTTAAAAATGAAAGTCACGCTGAGTTAATCAGAACCAGTTCAAAAGTCACGCTCAGTTGATCCAGACAATATGAACCAAGTCACGCTGAAGACAGCTCATCATTTGTCAGAGAGTAATTATGACTGACAGCACGACAGTCGAAGAATGTCTCTTCATATGCCACGTATGCACAGGATTCAAGAGATCACCGCCGTCTATTGCGTGATTTTCGAAATCTTCTTCAGCAAGACTCAACCTTCGTCAAGTTGGCGTACCCAAAGGGTTTTTTGTTATTTAATGCGAATGGCAAAGCAATCACTGTCAGAGATTTTGTGTCAGTCGAGGCACGCCGAATCAAGACAGCTGGCAGTCTTATCACAAGTCTGCGTGTATTCGAGAGATCTTTATCTCAAGTTTGCGTGGATCCTGAAGTTTTCTTCTTCAAGTTTGCATAGGTTCTGAAGCTTTTTGCCTCGAGTCTGCGTAAGTCCTGAAGCTTCTTGCCCCAAGTTTGCGTGAATTTTGAAGCTTTCTACACCGAGTTTGCGTGGATTTCGTCTTCAACAAATCTGTGTAAACTTCATCAAATTGGAGTACGTGGAAGCCATACCACTGATCTCTCGCCTGCGTGTCCTGTAACTTGCACACGACCCATGCATGATTGCCATGTGTCCAACAGTTACGGGCCACGTCCAGTAACTGCTTACAACATTGCGTATGTTAAATCCTGCGTGATGTTTAACTAGGCAATGGTTGTGAAGACAGTTATCTTTTCAGTTATTATTTTTGACTCTATAAATAGAGTTCTTTTTCTCATTCATTGTACAGATACATAGATATCTACTGTCAAAATTTTGAGAGCTTTTCTTCTTCGCATAGTCCAAGGGATAAAGCGATCGTCTTCTAGATCGGATTCCTACAGTTGTAATTTTTCCAGAAACAACAAATAAAAGAATTTCTTTATGGAAAACATAAGATATTCCGACCCGTCGGGACTATTCCCTTAGCTATGTGGATGCGTCTCTTTTATTATTAAGCCTAACTCGTGCAAGTTAAAAATATGCGAGTTATTAAGTGAAGGCTAAGATGAGACGAGTTCACCAAAACTACCCCACCTGAGCGAGGAGTTGCCTCGACCGATCGGGCCTTCGAGTAGCCGTTGCAAGGCTAAGACCGAACGCCGTCGGCGTTTCTATTCCTCCGATTGACTTTGCGGGACGGGGCACTACAGCCGTCCACGGTAGCTGTAACGTTGTCGAGCATAAGCTGCTCTGGGATACGCTGTCGGACTCCTGCATCTCCCACAACGACCTTTCGTGGCTCTGTATCGGCGACTTCAACGTGCTGTCAAGTAGGGAGGAAAAGTCCGGGGGTAGGCCGTCCCCCAACAAGCCATGGACGACTTCAATACCTTCATCTTCAACAACCACTTGTCCCCTCTCCCCTTCTCCGGGAGCGCTTCCACTTGGTGCAACATGCAGGAAGAGTAGTGCCCCGTCCCTACATCGTGCCCCGTACTCCATCTACGGGGTGCGCGAGAAAGGAACACTGTCGCTATCGATTCGGTCGGGACCGATAGGTCAGGATCGATCGAGTCGATCGAACGGGAACGATTGAATTAAGATCCATTCCTCGTTATGGAATGTCTTCTTCGGAACCAAGTCCCATATTCAGCGGGTTGCGCCTCGAGGATTGACTCTGCGGCTGAGTCGGGAGAGACCTCCCGTTGCTCTGCTTTTCACGCCGCTTGCGTTGGTTTTGGCTTTATTTTCTGAATACATTTTCGTGAATGTTTTCGATGGTTTTCATGGCTTGTATTTCGAATTCGCATTTCTTATCGAACTTCTTGAATAATGCAGTGTTCTAATCGGTTGCTTGTGCGATTTCAGGTAATCGCGTATGCGACGTCTAGCGCGACCAACAAAGTTCTCTTGCCGGAAGTAAACTCAAAGTGAGTGGCTGACCCTTCTCTTCTCGACCCCCTTCTTAGGTGAATCGGTAGTGTTGTTGCGAATGAAAGAATGAATGCAAGGGCACGAAAAATGAACAAGTTTTAAAGAGAATGTAGGCTATATCTTCATAACTAAAAAGAATTGTCTTTGCACGGTCATTGGACAACTCGTGCACGAGGAACGGTTTCCTCGAGCGATACCCCGAGACACGGGATCGTTTCGGCCTAGGAGGAAGCAAAAAGATAGCTGTGCTCGACGAAAGCAAAAATATGGTTAGTCGGGAGAACTTGCAGCGGGGCTCGCTACCCGCCCTGAAAGGGTCGCCGTCTAACCCAGCTATAGTCCAAAATGGCTTGTGGTGCCAGTGACCTTCACGAACACAAATTGCATACGAAAATGATAACAACTAACAGGGAAGAACATGGTAAGTCTCAGAGGCGCGACACGGTCCGCCGTGGTAAGTTCTGACGTAAATTACATTATGCTTGTCATTGCTCATTTGGAATTCATTAGGATGGTTAGAACATTCATGAACTAAGTCATATAAACTCTTCAACCAAATGAGAGCTTGGAACTTAAATTTACCACGCACCAGTACAAAGTGTAATGTACTGATCCTCGCTCTCCACGCAGGTACCCCGAATCCCGAATGACGTGCCTGTAAGCCCCTGAATTTTGGGCTTATTTTTTATTTATTTTATAAATCAATTATTTTGAACAGATATTATTATTTGATTTAATGCTCTTTACCGTGACTTGGAATTCTAGAGCATCAGGGATGCCAGTCTCTGGAAACTTCCTTCTTGGAGTTTGTAGTAGACGAGATTATCTTCATTTTGATATATCGTGTCCCACTCGAACTTGTTCCCTTGTATCTTTTTTGCTTCGTGCAAGTTCGGGTCAATATTAGACCATTTAATTATTAGTTGAATTTCCACTCTTTTCCTTGATCATCATATGCGCGTTACCGTGACTTTTAATTTACGAGCACCAGACCTGTCATTTTCTCGAAACCAACTTGTCATGCCTGATCTACTCGAGACACTCTTCACCCATGACCTTTGTGTCCCACTCAGACACTCCATTTTGTGCTCCATTTCCTTCGCACAACTTTCGGTTCAATTTAGGCCAATTAATTATCTACCGTAAAACCTGATTTAATTTTCCATTTAATTTCGGGACCCGACAACGACCCAACCTAGTCGATCCCAAATATGGACATGGCCCACACGAAGCCTACTACCCGCCTGACACTTGTGTCCCATTTATTTGAGCCCCCACATGCTACTTATTTACCCATGATTATAAACACTCATTTTAATTCGAATATTGCCCCCTGTCCGATTTTGGCCCAACCCGGCTCCACTGAACCCAACCCCAGCCCCATGTTGCCCTCTCATGACTGCTCAATTACCCTACAAGATTTTTCTATTTTGAAAATATTTCTTTCTCTCTCTACTTATTAAATATCCTAAATATCTCATGTGTATATACATATATATATATATCTATTCTCTCCCTCTCTAAATATCTAATTTCTCTCTCTTACTCTCACCCCTCACATCATCCCTCTCTCTCTCCCATACTGGTACAGCACTCCCCCCCCCCTCTCTTTTTAAAATTTAAAAGTCTCTCTTTCTCCTCCTTTTACATACTTCCACTCTCTCCCTTATTTAAACAAACAAACACACCTCACCATCCCCACACACCAGCTCACAGCCGAACCCCCCTTGGACCGACCTACTATTCCCTCTCTCCATATTTTCTTTACTCTCTCTCTCTCTCAAATTAATATATATATCTATCTCTCTCTCTCTTCTATATATTATATACAAACACACACATACATGCATCTCTCTCTCCCTCTTTCATTACACTACACCAACACCACCCTCCCCACAGCCATTCCCCCCATGGCCGAGAGCTCCCCGAGCTCCTCCTTCCTCCTCCTCCCGAACACCCTCTTCAGCCCATCCTCCTCTTCTTCATCACCATCATTAGTCATCACCACCATCAACACCATCATCAACTCCATCCCCACCACCATGCAACACCACCACCGCCACCATCTCTTCCACCCCGACGACCGAACCACTGTGCTGCCGTCCTGCTCATGCCTGGCCTGCCCCGACGTGCGTGCGAGCGCAGCGCAGCGCAGCCGCAGCTGCAGCAGCAGCTTGCCGCCAGGGCTGCGACGGCAGCGCGCACCGGCAGGCCACGCGCGCACCGGCAGGCCGCGCGGTGCAGCGCCGCCCGCCGCCGACCGTGGCCGACCCCTATGGCCGGGCGACCTCCGGCGAACACCCCTGGCCACCGCCATCCTTCCCGGCGCGACGCACAGCCTATTCGTGCGTTTTGAACGGAACCCCGTCGGCGCGCGCGAGTTTTGAACTCGGAAATGGTGCTTCATCGCAGCGATTTCGTACCAATTTTCTGGACAATCCGACCATTGGATCGACAAACTTTTTGCTCCATCTCAATCTCGGTATATACCCCTTCATCCCTCTCAAATTTGAACCGTTAATTTCGTCGTTTAATACATCAAAACCGGCCACCAAGTTGACGTTTTAATTTGTACTATTTTTGGACAGTTTCATGACGCCAACTTCGCGGGTTCGTATCTTCGCCGTCGCAGCTTAGTTTTGTGCGCCATCAGTTCTGTGCACAGCTAGTATAACCCTCTTCCTGCCCCCTTTAGATTTTATTTCAGTTTGAGCTTGTTAGGTCGGTCGAATTCGACGCCAACGTTGGCCGTTCGAATTCTTAGTGTTGCACTTGTAAAATTCTATTTTGAACCCGGGACTCCGGATTCAATTTCTGACACCACCAGTAGACTCGTGGCGTCGTTCTGGTATGGTTTCATATAAAGGTTGCTTGATTTGGAGAACGTGGGCCCCGGCACGCATTTCGGGGCAAAGCGGGTCCCACTTTCTGAGTCAACGGGACTTTTTGACGCCGGCTCATCGGAATCCAATTCCGGATATACCGTTGAGCTCGTATCGTCATTCTGGACTCGTTGACATATAATTTGCTAGGTTTTAGTGGACATTGGTTCCGACACGCATTTCGGTGCAAGTCGGATACCAATATCCGGGTCAACGTGTCATTTTGAGTTCGGCTCATCGGAATCCAATTCCGGATATACCGTTGAGTTCGTAACGTCATTCTGGACTCGTTGACATATAAATTGCTGAGTTTTGAGGACATTGGCTCCGACACGCTTTTCCGTGCAAATCGGTTTCCAATGTCCGGGTCAACGGACAAATTTGAGATCGGGTCAACGGAATCCAATTCTGGATATACCGTTGGGTTCGTATCGTCATTCTGGATTCGTGGACATATAATTTGTTAGGTTTTGTGCACTTTCATTTTGGCACATTTTTTGGTGCAAAGTGTGTCCAACGGCGGACATTATTTTGGCCCGAAATTACATTTTTGCTCCTGTATCCAAATTGGACTTTTGGACAGGCTATCCTAGCTGATTTGACCATTCTGGACACGTTGGTGATGTTAGTTTCATCATCCGACAACATCTGTAGATTTCTTCCCTTTTTGTGTCACCCTATTATTATAATATTTTCTCCTTTTGGTTGTTTTACAGACCCGTCGATTTCAGTGATTTCTAAATCACTGAAATTCATAAGTTGACCTTGTAGATGTTTATAGAGACTAGCTTGACCATGGTTGACTACTTTGACTAGACGTCGAAGTAGAGTCAACAGTTGACCTAGGTTTGATCAGACTTGACCAACGTTGACTTTTTGACCAAAGTCAACTGTAGGTCAACCATTGACCTATTTAAACTAGATTAGACTTAGGGTTGACCAGAGTTGACCAAAGTCAACTGTACGTCAACCTTGATCCAGTTTGTCTTAGTTTGACCTAGATGTTAGTATATCTTTTGACCCTGATCAGCTCTTGTATTATTTCATCTTTAGGTCTGTGGCTTTACTCTGAACCCTGATTCATATTGACAGCAGGACCCCAGGCGAGTACATTCTCTGATAACTTATTCCCAATTTATGATAACTGTTATGATTCATGTACTTAGTGTTGATATGCTTATTCCTGACACATGATTCTCACGGATTGGTATTCTTGGATCCCGACGAGAGATGTTTCTCCTTCTTAGGTTGGGATGTATTGTGCAAGCACCCTTGTAGCTCTTGCTCGATATGTGGTCACTGATTCTAGAGAAGGTTCGCGACCTTCTCATTAGAATCCCGTGCAGTGACGTGTCCTGTTTGGATCCATTCTACCAGTTGGGGTAGGGGAGTAGTAGCGTATGCCTGTGATCATATCCCCTTGCATTCTTGAACAGTGTGAGTCATATACCGCACTTATGACTTGCCAGGGCCGATTCTTGACAGTTACCCAAGCCGATCACAAGTTGAAACTGCTACTCACACACATTGGATATATGGCTTACCTTGATTTGTGTACATACCCTGATTTAGTTCTACTTTCTTGTTCTAGCTCTAGCTCTATAGCTTACCATGCCATGATACATATATGTACACTCCATAATTTTATTGTATATGCTCTATTTACAGTCTTATAGCTTTATTCTATCTTGAGATCTGTTATGAGATATATGTACTCGTTCCATCCTGACCGAAAATGTTGACAAATTTTAGGAGTAGTTGTGCCCTCATTATTGGACTTCATGATGTTGCTAGCTGAGGTGGATCTCACTATTCTTCTATGGGAGTTGCCTGGTAGTTATCCTTAGTTAGTCTTGTTGTTCCTTCTTTATCTTTCATGTCTTATGATTATTGTAGATTCTAGTTGTTCTAGTGATATTGTTATTATTTCTTGTCTTATCTTCCTTAGTTTTCGTGATGTGACATGGGTACATTTCTAGTTATGGGTTCTTAGATGTTGTAGTTAGTATAGTATACTTGACAGCGTTCTACCGCCGATACCGCGGCGTAGGCTGGGCGTGGCCCACGTATTCGTACCCGTATATCCGGGTGCGGATCGTGACACATTTTTAGTGGTGGCCCATGCAGGTCAGTCTTTGCAATTAATGCGAAGTCGTGGTAGTACTTGAGCTTATCTGTACTACTGCGAGCCTGCCCTAGGATTATGGTTGAGTAATAAAATAATTTAGGATTTTTGTACTCAGTCACATATTAGGAAGTCTTGGTAGATTCCTGGGATGACCCCTGGGAATCTTGTTTCGAAGGCTTTCAAATCTTTTCCCACTTGTTTCCATTCGTCATGATTTCTGAAATATCTGTTCGTATCAAACTTTATTCCTTCTTGGGATGAGTTTGTGGACCCCAGAGGAAGGTATAAGTTGGACTTGTATATCATCTAGGTTGGGGAGAGAATATGATTTATCAACCTCGTATCATGGTCGCGGTTTGTTTTAGATTATATTTCACCATTTTCTATCTTGACCTAGGTAGTACACTCGGGACTTTCCCTGAGATTTTCCTCTGAACCTTATCTCGAAAGTTGTTTCCGTTGTTTCTATTAACTTACCCTTGACTTGTTGTTGAAATTTAAATCTTAAAATTCGTTGTTGACCTTTGATTTTGTTTCGGATAATTCTTTTAAGAATTGAGTTAAGATATCTTGATAAATATATTTTGGATGAGGACGATGAGAACGGTAAGTGTCTACTTTAATTATGGAGTTTAGAATTCATCGCAGTCATATTCTCTAGCGAGACAAGGACATGGAGCCTGATTTGGATATACTATCCTAGTTATGTCATTTAGATTCTCTTGTAGCCATACCGGTTGGCGTGGTAAGGAATCTAGATGACATGATTATAGGGTGTATACCATAGTTATGGACTTCATTGTTTATTACCGCTATGCTTACTGGCGTGGCGAGAATTCTGGCAACATGATTTGGGATAGACGTGTATGGTTATCAGATCGTATCTTAAATTGATTCACTTATTTTAACCTATTGGGCAAGAGCATTTCTTACTATTACTTCTGTTTTCCCATTCTTCTTTTCCTCATCGCATGATGATTTCCTCATCTTACCCTTACTCCCTCCGTCTTGATCAATTATGTCTTGATTCCACCAATTACCTATCTCGTATCTACTTCTGTCAGCCATACTTTAAAAACCTTGAAAATTTTAGAATTTTTATATCTTTTTATCTTGGGAGAAATCGAGGAAGTATCGTAATCATCCGTCTCGGAGTAGACATTGTTGGTAGTAGTCGAAGCAGAGCGAGATGATTACCCCGGCTTCCTCCTACGATCCCATATTCAGGTTTCAATGATAGCAGAAGCAATTCAATTCTACATCCTTGATTTGTTTATTATATTTTGATATCGTGAGATTGATCCTCTCTGCTTAACCAATCAATTTTGGTCGTCTTGTTTATCGTGCCAAAGAGTCTTGGTTGCTGACTAGACTCTAGATGACTTCGAATTCCTTGTGACTTGGGTTCCTTTCTAAATTGTGCTTTTAGGACCTTGATTTCGAATTCATGATTTTACCGTCTTTCATAGCTGAACTTGGATCTTGATCGTGCTTATGTAACCTATAATCTAATTTCTATTCAATCTATCTCTCAATCGTGCTATTCTCAAATTTTTCTCTCCATTTGCTTCTCTTAGCCCTGTTTTAGATCATGACTATCCAACTTTAATTTTCATGATCTTGATAATCTTAACCCTCAACTCGTGCCAAGTGAACTTAGACTATTTTCGATTTTAATCGCGTTCGAACTTGGATCGTATTTCATAATTTTATCAATCATCCTCCTTAATCTTTGATCAGGCCTATAAGACATTGACTTCGATTTTTGTTTGTGTCTGAAATTTTATCTCAACTATGCCAAACCTTGTTTTGGTCATGGTTAGCTTTTCATCTTGATCAAGTATGTGCGACTTTCAGTTTGATTTCCATCAACCTAAGTCCTACGGGTCACCCCGTACTTGAACTTCATTTATATCGTCGATTCCTCTAATCGTCTCTAAAATTGTGCCCCAATGACTTGGCTTATTTCTGAAATCATGCACATTTAATTTTGTTCATATCATGATTCTATCGTGCCAAATCCCTCATTGTGCCTGAACAATTGTAAATCGATTTTCTTGATTGTGCAAACTCATCATTCTTGGATCGTGCCTAAATATTGCCTAAATCTTCTATCATGTTTTAATCCCACTACCAACCTTTAATTTCGAGGATGAAATTTTTATAAGGTGGATAGGATTGTAAGCCCCTGAATTTTGGGCTTATTTTTTTTTATTTTATAAATCAATTATTTTGAACAGATATTATTATTTGATGATTATTTGATTTAATGCTCTTTACCGTGACTTGGAATTCTAGAGCATCAGGGATGCCAGTCTCTGGAAACTTCCTTCTTGGAGTTTGTAGTAGACGAGATTATCTTCATTTTGATATATCGTGTCCCACTCGAACTTGTTCCCTTGTATCCTTTTTGCTTCGCGCAAGTTCGGGTCAATATTAGACCATTTAATTATTAATTGGATTCCCACTCTTTTCCTTGATCATCATATGCGCATTACCGTGACTTTTAATTTAGGAGCACCAGACCTGTCATTTTCTCGAAACTAACTTGTCATGCCTGATCTACTCGAGATGCTCTTCACCCATGACCTTTGTGTCCCACTCAGACACTCCATTTTGTGCTCCATTTCCTTCGCACAACTTTCGGTTCAATTTAGGCCAATTAATTATCTACCGTAAAACCTGATTTAATTTCCCATTTAATTTCGGGACCCGACATCGACCCAACCTAGTCGACCCCAAATATGGACATGGCCCACACGAAGCCTACTACCCGTCTGACACTTGTGTCCCATTTATTTGAGCCCCCACATGCTACTTATTTACCCATGATTATAAACACCCATTTTAATTCGAATATTGCCCCCTGTCCGATTTTGGCCCAACCCGGCTCCACTGAACCCAACCCCAGCCCCATGTTGCCCTCTCATGACTGCTCAATTACCCCACAAGATTTTTCTATTTTGAAAATATTTCTCTCTCTCTACTTATTAAATATCCTATATATATATATATATATATATATATATATATATATATATATATATATATATATATATATATATATATATATATATATATATATATATATATATCTATTCTTTCCCTCTCTAAATATCTAATTTCTCTCTCTTACTCTCACCCCTCACATCATCCCTCTCTCTCTCCCATACTGGTACAACACTCCCCCCCTCTCTTTCTAATATTTAAAAGTCTCTCTCTCCTCCTTTTACACACTTCCTCTCTCCCTTATTTAAACAAACAAACACACCTCACCATCCCCACACACCAGCTCACAGCCGAACCCCCCTTGGACCGACCTACTATTCCCTCTCTCCATATTTTCTCTACTCTCTCTCTCTCTCAAATTAATATCTATATCTATCTCTCTCTCTTCTATATATTATATACAAACACACACATACATGCATCTCTCTCTCTCCCTCTTTCATTACACTACACCAACACCACCCTCCCCACAGCCATTCCTCCCATGGCCGAGAGCTCCCCGAGCTCCTCCTTCCTCCTCCTCCCGAACACCCTCTTCAGCCCATCCTCCTCTTCTTCATCACCATCATTAGTCATTACCACCATCAACACCAACATCAACTCCATCCCCACCACCATGCAACACCACCACCGCCACCATCTCTTCCACCCCGACGACCGAACCACTGCGCCGCCGTCGTGCTCAGGCTTGGCCCGCCCCGACGCGCGCGCGAGCGCAGCGCAGCCGCAGCTGCAGCAGCAGCTTGCCACCAGGGCTGCGACGGTAGCGCGCACCGGCAGGCCGCGCGGTGCAGCGCCGCCCGCCGCCGGCCGTGGCTGACCCTCATGGCCGGGCGACCTCCGACGAACACCCCCTGGCCACCGCCATCCTCCCCGGCGCGACGCACAGCCTATTCGTGCGTTTTGAACGGAACCCCGTCGGCGCGCGCGAGTTTTGAACTCGGAAATGGCGCTTCGTCGCAGCGACTTCGCACCGATTTTTTGGACAATCCGACCATTGGATCGGCAAAATTTTTGCTCCATCTCAATCTCGGTATATACCCCTTCATCCCTCTCAAATTTGAACCGTTAATTTCGTCGTTTGATACATCAAAACCGGCCACCAAGTTGACGTTTTAATTTGTACTGTTTTTGGACAATTTCGTGACGCCAACTTTGCGGGTTCGTATCTTCGCCGTCACAGCTTCATTTTGCGCGCCGTCAGTTTCGGTGCACAGCTGGTATAACCCTCTTCCTGCCCCCTTTAGATTTTATTTCAGTTTGAGCTTGTTAGGTCGGTCGAATTCGATGCCAAAGTTGGCCGTTCGAATTCTTAGTGTTGTACTTGTAAAATTTCATTTTTGAACTCGGGACTCCGGATTCAATTTCTGACACCACCAGTAGACTCGTGGCGTCGTTCTGGTATGGTTTCATATAAAGTTTGCTTGATTTGGAGAACGAGGGCCCCGGCACGCATTTCGGGGCAAAGCGGGTCCCACTTTCTGAGTCAACGGAATTTTTTGATGCCGGCTCATCGGAATCCAATTTCGGATATACCGTTGAGCTCATATCGTCATTCTGAACTCGTTGACATATAATTTGCTAGGTTTTAGTGGACATTGGTTCCGGCACGCATTTCAGTGCAAGTCGAATACCAATATCCGGGTCAACGTTTCATTTTGAGTTCGGCTCATCGGAATCCAATTCCGGATATACCGTTGAGTTCGTATCGTCATTCTGGACTCGTTGACATATAAATTGCTGAGTTTTGAGGACATTGGCTCCGACACGTTTTTTCGTGCAAATCGGTTTCCAATGTCCGGGTCAACGGACCAATTTGAGATCGGGTCAACGGAATCCAATTCTGGATATACCGTTGGGTTCGTATCGTCATTCTGGATTCGTGGACATATAATTTGTTAGGTTTTGTGCACTTTTATTTTGGCACATTTTTCGGTACAAAGTGTGTCCAACGACGGACATTATTTTGGCCCGAAATTACCTTTTTGCTCCTGTGTCCAAATTGGACTTTTGGACAGGCTATCCTAGCTGATTTGACCATTCTGGACACGTTGGTGATGTTAGTTTCATCATCCGACAACATCTGTAGATTTCTTCCCTTTTGTGTCACCCTATTATTATAATATTTCTCCTTTTGGTTGTTTTAGAGACCCGTCGATTTCAGTAATTTCTAAATCACTAAAATTCATAAGTTGACCTTGTAGATGTTTATAGAGACTATCTTGACCATGGTTGACTACTTTGACTAGACTTCGAAGTAGAGTCAACAGTTGACCTAGGTTTGATCAGACTTGACCAATGTTGACTTTTTGACCAAAGTCAACTGTAGGTCAACCATTGACCTATTTAACCTAGATTAGACTTAGGGTTGACCAGAGTTGACCAGTTGACCAAAGTCAACTGTACGTCAACCTTGATCCAGTTTGTCTTAGTTTGACCTAGATGTTAGTATATCTTTTGACCCTGATCAGCTCTTGTATTATTTTATCTTTAGGTCTGTGGCTTTACTCTGAATCCTGATTTATATTGACAGCAGGACCCCAGGCGAGTACATCCTCTGATAACTTATTCCTAATTTATGATAACTGTTATGATTCATGTACTTAGTGTTGATATGCTTATTCCTGACACATGGTTCTCACGGATTGGTATTCTTGGATCCCGACGAGAGATGTTTCTTTTTCTTAGGTTGGGATGTATTGTGCAAGCACCGTTGTAGCTCTTGCTCGATATGTGGTCACTGATTCTAGAGAAGGTTCGCGACCTTCTCATTAGAATCCCGTGCAGTGACGTGTCCTGTTTGGATCCATTCTACCAGTTGGGGTAGGGGGAGTAGTAACGTATGCCTGTGATCATATCCCCTTGCATTCTTGAACAGTGTGAGTCATATACCGCACTTATGACTTGCCAGGCCGATTCTTGACAGTTACCCAAGCCGATCACAAGTTGAAACTGCTACTCACACACATTGGATATATGGCTTACCTTGATTTGTGTACATACCCTGATTTAGTTCTACTTTCTTGTTCTAGCTCTAGCTCTACAGCTTACCATGCCATGATACATATATGTACACTCCATGATTTCATTGTATATGCTCTATTTACAGTCTTATAGCTTTTATTCTATCTTGAGATCTGTTATGAGATATATATACTCGTTCCATCCTGACCGGATATGTTGACAAATTTTAGGAGTAGTTGTGCCCTCATTATTGGACTTCATGATGTTGCTAGCTGAGGTGGATCTCACTATTCTTCTATGGGAGTTGCCTGGTAGTTATCCTTAGTTAGTCTTGTTGTTCCTTCTTTATCTTTCATGTCTTATGATTATTGTAGATTCTAGTTGTTCTAGTGATATTGTTATTATTTCTTGTCTTATCTTCCTTAGTTTTCGTGATGTGACATGGGTACATTTCTAGTTATGGGTTCTTAGATGTTGTAGTTAGTATAGTATACTTGACAGCGTTCTACCGTCGATACCGCGGCGTAGGCTGGGCGTGGCCCACGTATTCGTACCCGTATATCCGGGTGCGGGTCGTGACACATTTTTAGTGGTGGCCCATGCAGGTCAGTCTTTGCAATTAATGCGAAGTCGTGGTAGTACTTGAGCTTATCTGTACTACTGCGAGCCTGCCCTAGGATTATGGTTGAGTAATGAAATAATTTAGGATTTTTGTACTCAGTCACATATTAGGAAGTCTTGGTAGATTCCTGGGATGACCCCTGGAAATCTTGTTTCGAAGGCTTTCAAATCTTTTCCCACTTGTTTCCATTCGTCATGATTTCTGAAATATCTGTTCGTATCAAACTTTATTCCTTCTTGGGATGAGTTTGTGGACCCCAGAGGAAGGTATAAGTTGGACTTGTATATCATCTAGGTTGGGGAGAGAATATAATTTATCAACCTCGTATCATGGTCGAGGTTTGCTTTAGATTATATTTCACCATTTTCTATCTTGACCTAGGTAGTACACTCGGGACTTTCCCTGAGATTTTCCTCTGAACCTTATCTCGGAAGTTGTTTCCGTTGTTTCTATTAACTTACCCTTGACTTGTTGTTGAAATTTAAATCTTAATATTCGTTGTTGACCTTTGATTTTGTTTCGGATAATTCTTTTAAGAATTGAGTTAAGATATCCTGATAAACATATTTTGGATGAGGACGATGAGAACGGTAAGTGTCTACTTTAATTATGGAGTTTAGAATTCATCGCAGTCATATTCTCTAGCGAGACAAGGACATGGAGCCTGATTTGGATATACTATCCTAGTTATGTCATTTAGATTCTCTTGCAGCCATACCGGTTGGCGTGGTAAGGAATCTAGATGACATGATTATAGGGTGTATACCATAGTTATGGACTTCATTGTTTATTACCGCTATGCTTACTGGCGTGGCGAGAATTCTGGCAACATGATTTGGGATAGACGTGTATGGTTATCAGATCGTATCTTAAATTGATTCACTTATTTTAACCTATTGGGCAAGAGCAGTTCTTACTATTACTTCTGTTTTCCCATTCTTCTTTTCCTCATCGCATGATGATTTCCTCATCTTACCCTTACTCCCTCCGTCTTGATCAATTATGTCTTGATTCCACCAATTACCTATCTCGTATCTACTTCTGTCAGCCATACTTTAAAAACCTTGAAAATTTTAGAATTTTTATATCTTTTTATCTTGGGAGAAATCGAGGAAGTATCGTAATCATCCGTCTCGGAGTAGACATTGTTGGTAGTAGTCGAAGCAGAGCGAGATGATTACCCCGGCTTCCTCCTACGATCCCATATTCAGGTTTCAATGATAGCAGAAGCAATTCAATTCTACATCCTTGATTTGTTTATTATATTTTGATATCGTGAGATTGATCCTCTCTGCTTAACCAATCAATTTTGGTCGTCTTGTTTATCGTGCCAAAGAGTCTTGGTTGCTGACTAGACTCTAGATGACTTCGAATTCCTTGTGACTTGGGTTCCTTTCTAAATTGTGCTTTTAGGACCTTGATTTCGAATTCATGATTTTACCGTCTTTCATAGCTGAACTTGGATCTTGATCGTGCTTATGTAAACTATAATCTAATTTCTATTCAATCTATCTCTCAATCGTGCTATTCTCAAATTTTTCTCTCCATTTGCTTCTCTTAGCCCTGTTTTAGATCATGACTATCCAACTTTAATTTTCATGATCTTGATAATCTTAACCCTCAACTCGTGCCAAGTGAACTTAGACTATTTTCGATTTTAATCGCGTTCGAACTTGGATCGTATTTCATAATTTTATCAATCATCCTCTTTAATCTTTGATCAGGCCTATAAGACATTGACTTCGATTTTTGTTTGTGTCTGAAATTTTATCTCAACTATGCCAAACCTTGTTTTGGTCATGGTTAGCTTTTCATCTTGATCAAGCATGTGCGACTTTCAGTTTGATTTCCATCAACCTAAGTCCTACGGGTCACCCCGTACTTGAACTTCATTTATATCGTCGATTCCTCTAATCGTCTCTAAAATTGTGCCCCAATGACTTGGCTTATTTCTGAAATCATGCACATATAATTTTGTTCATATCATGATTCTATCGTGCCAAATCCCTCATTGTGCCTGAACAATTGTAAATCGATTTTCTTGATTGTGCAAACTCATCATTCTTGGATCGTGCCTAAATATTGCCTAAATCTTCTATCATGTTTTAATCCCACTACCAACCTTTAATTTCGAGGACGAAATTTTATAAGGTGGGTAGGATTGTAAGCCCCTGAATTTTGGGCTTATTTTTTTATTTTATAAATCAATTATTTTGAACAGATATTATTATTTGATGATTATTTGATTTAATGCTCTTTACCGTGACTTGGAATTCTAGAGCATCAGGGATGCCAGTCTCTGAAAACTTTCTTCTTGGAGTTTGTAGTAGACGAGATTATCTTCATTTTGATATATCGTGTCCCACTCGAACTTGTTCCCTTGTATCTTTTTTGCTTCGCGCAAGTTCGGGTCAATATTAGACCATTTAATTATTAATTGAATTCCCACTATTTTCCTTGATCATCATATGCGCATTACCGTGACTTTTAATTTAGGAGCACCAGACCTATCATTTTCTCGAAACTAACTTGTCATGCCTGATCTACTCGAGATGCTCTTCACCCATGACCTTTGTGTCCCACTCAGACACTCCATTTTGTGCTCCATTTCCTTCGCACAACTTTCGGTTCAATTTAGGCCAATTAATTATCTACCGTAAAACCTGATTTAATTTCCCATTTAATTTCGGGACCCGACATCGACCCAACCTAGTCGACCCCAAATATGGACATGGCCCACACGAAGCCTACTACCCCGCCTGACACTTGTGTCCCATTTATTTGAGCCCCCACATGCTACTTATTTACCCATGATTATAAACACCCATTTTAATTCGAATATTGCCCCCTGTCCGATTTTGGCCCAACCCGGCTCCACTGAACCCAACCCCAGTCCCATGTTGCCCTCTCATGACTGCTCAATTACCCCACAAGATTTTCCTATTTTGAAAATATTTCTTTCTCTCTCTACTTATTAAATATCCTATATATATATATATGTATATATATATATATATATATATATATATATATATATATATATATATATGTATATGTATATATATATAAATATATCTATTCTCTCCCTCTCTAAATATCTAATTTCTCTCTCTTACTCTCACCCCTCACATCATCCCTCTCTCTCTCCCATACTGGTACAACACTCCCCCCCTCTCTTTCTAATATTTAAAAGTCTCTCTCTCCTCCTTTTATACACTTCCTCTCTCTCCCTTATTTAAACAAACAAACACACCTCACCATCCCCACACACCAGCTCATAGCCGAACCCCCCTTGGACCGACCTACTATTCCCTCTCTCCATATTTTCTCTACTCTCTCTCTCTCTCAAATTAATATCTATATCTATCTCTCTCTTCTATATATTATATACAAACACACACATACATGCATCTCTCTCTCTCCCTCTTTCATTACACTACACCAACACCACCCTCCCCACAGCCATTCCTCCCATGGCCGAGAGCTCCCCGAGCTCCTCCTTCCTCCTCCTCCCGAACACCCTCTTCAGCCCATCCTCCTCTTCTTCATCACCATCATTAGTCATTACCACCATCAACACCAACATCAACTCCATCCCCACCACCATGCAACACCACCACCGCCACCATCTCTTCCACCCCGACGACCGAACCACTGCGCCGCCGTCGTGCTCAGGCTTGGCCCGCCCCAACGCGCGTGCGAGCGCAGCGCAGCCGCAGCTGCAGCAGCAGCTTGCCACCAGGGCTGCGACGGCAGCGCGCACCGGCAGGCCGCGCGGTGCAGCGCCGCCCGCCGCCGGCCGTGGCTGACCCTCATGGCCGGGCGACCTCCGGCGAACACCCCCTGGCCACCGCCATCCTCCCCGGCGCGACGCACAGCCTATTCGTGCGTTTTGAACGGAACCCCGTCGGCGCGCGCGAGTTTTGAACTCGAAAATGGCGCTTCGTCGCAGCGACTTCGCACCAATTTTCTGGACAATCCGACCATTGGATCGGCGAAATTTTTGCTCCGTCTCAATCTCGGTATATACCCCTTCATCCCTCTAAAATTTGAACCGTTAATTTCGTCGTTTGATACATCAAAACCGGCCACCAAGTTGACGTTTTAATTTGTACTGTTTTTGGACAATTTTGTGACGCCAACTTCGCGGGTTCGTATCTTCGCCGTCACAGCTTCGTTTTGCGCACCGTCAGTTCCGGTGCACATCTGGTATAACCCTCTTCCTGCCCCCTTTAGATTTTATTTCAGTTTGAGCTTCTTAGGTCGGTCGAATTCGACGCCAAAGTTGGCCGTTCGATTTCTTAGTGTTGCACTTGTAAAATTTCATTTTTGAACCCGGGACTCCGGATTCAATTTCTGAGACCACCAGTAGACTCGTGGCGTCGTTCTGGTATGGTTTCATATAAAGTTTGCTTGATTTGGAGAACGTGGGCCCCGGCACGCATTTCGGGGCAAAGCGGGTCCCACTTTCTGAGTCAACGGGACTTTTTGACGCCGGCTCATCGGAATCCAATTCCGGATATACCGTTGAGCTCGTATCGTCATTCTGAACTCGTTGACATATAATTTGCTAGGTTTTAGTGGACATTGGTTCCGGCACGCATTTCGGTGCAAGTCGAATACCAATATCCGGGTCAACGTTTCATTTTGAGTTCGGCTCATCGGAATCCAATTCTGGATATACCGTTGAGTTCGTATCGTCATTCTGGACTCGTTGACATATAATTTGCTGAGTTTTGAGGACATTGGCTCCGACATGTTTTTTCGTGCAAATCGATTTCCAATGTCCGGGTCAACGGACCAATTTGAGATCGGGTCAACGGAATCCAATTCTGGATATACCGTTGGGTTCGTATCGTCATTCTGGATTCGTGGACATATAATTTGTTAGGTTTTGTGCACTTTTATTTTGGCACATTTTTCGGTACAAAGTGTGTCCAACGGCGGACATTATTTTGGCCCAAAATTACCTTTTTGCCCCTGTGTCCAAATTGGACTTTTGGACAGGCTATCCTAGCTGATTTGACCATTCTGGACACGTTGGTGATGTTAGTTTCATCATCCGACAACATCTGTAGATTTCTTCCCTTTTGTGTCACCCTATTATTATAATATTCTCCTTTTGGTTGTTTTAGAGACCCGTCGATTTCAGTGATTTCTAAATCACTGAAATTCATAAGTTGACCTTGTAGATGTTTATAGAGACTAGCTTGACCATGGTTGACAACTTTGACTAGACGTCGAAGTAGAGTCAACAGTTGACCTAGGTTTGATCAGACTTGACCAATGTTGACTTTTTGACCAAAGTCAACTGTAGGTCAACCATTGACCTATTTAACCTAGATTAGACTTAGGGTTGACCAGAGTTGACCAGTTGACCAAAGTCAACTGTACGTCAACCTTTATCCAGTTTGTCTTAGTTTGACCTAGATGTTAGTATATCTTTTGACCCTGATCAGCTCTTGTATTATTTCATCTTTAGGTCTGTGGCTTTACTCTGAATCCTGATTCATATTGATAGCAGGACCCCAGGCGAGTACATTCTCTGATAACTTATTCCCAATTTATGATAACTGTTATGATTCATGTACTTAGTGTTGATATGCTTATTCCTGACACATGGTTCTCACGGATTGGTATTCTTGGATCCCGACGAGAGATGTTTCTCCTTCTTAGGTTGGGATGTATTGTGCAAGCACCCTTGTAGCTCTTGCTTGATATGTGGTCACTGATTCTAGAGAAGGTTCGCGACCTTCTCATTAGAATCCCGTGCAGTGACGTGTCCTGTTTGGATCCATTCTACCAGTTGGGGTAGGGGGAGTAGTAGCGTATGCCTGTGATCATATCCCCTTGCATTCTTGAACAGTGTGAGTCATATACCGCACTTATGACTTGCCAGGCCGATTCTTGACAGTTACCCAAGCCGATCACAAGTTGAAACTGCTACTCACACACATTGGATATATGGCTTACCTTGATTTGTGTACATACCCTGATTTAGTTCTACTTTCTTGTTCTAGCTCTAGATCTACAGCTTACCATGCCATGATACATATATGTACACTCCATGATTTCATTGTATATGCTCTATTTACAGTCTTATAGCTTTTATTCTATCTTGAGATCTGTTATGAGATATATATACTCGTTCCATCCTGACCGGATATGTTGACAAATTTTAGGAGTAATTGTGCCCTCATTATTGGACTTCATGATGTTGCTAGCTGAGGTGGATCTCACTATTCTTCTATGGAAGTTGCCTGGTAGTTATTCTTAGTTAGTCTTGTTGTTCCTTCTTTATCTTTCATGTCTTATGATTATTGTAGATTCTAGTTGTTCTAGTTATATTGTTATTATTTCTTGTCTTATCTTCCTTAGTTTTCGTGATGTGACATGGGTACATTTCTAGTTATGGGTTCTTAGATGTTGTAGTTAGTATAGTATACTTGACAGCGTTCTACCGTCGATACCGCGGCGTAGGCTGGGCGTGGCCCACGTATTCATACCCGTATATCCGGGTGCGGGTCGTGACAGTGCCACTTAAATCTCTCAAGGTGGCGTGGACACTTTTGAAGCCTCGTCCATATAAAGGCTTGTTTCTGAATTCCTTTTGAAGACTCCGTATTCAGTACAAAAGAAGACCAATGGCGGCTCGGCTTCCCTCGATCGCAGGTGGAAAGTGTAACTATTTTGCTTATAAAAAGGGATGTAATGTATGGAACGACTATCTCATCGGCGTTCATTTTGTAAGTCGAGTCATGTTGTAGCCCGCGGCAATGAATCTAATGAAGTCAATGTAAATGAAGTTTTATTATCAATGAAAAAGTCTACTTCTATTTCAATGTGTGTCAATCAATTTCTCTGCGTACTCTAACTTGATGTTGTGTTTCGGATGACCTTATGACTACGCCTTGTGCGATCGTAACTTAGGTTCGCACGGCATCACGCCCGGGGGACGACTATCGATTCTACGGAATCGGGGCGTGACAGGAAGGAGCCCGTAGACAATACTCCCGGCTTGATCTTGCGCTGGTAGACAACCGTTGGTCCGACATGGGTCTCATATCCAACCTCTTCCACCTAAACTCCACTGAATACGACCAATCCCCCTCCTTATCGAGATTAGCAACAATTCCAACCTTATCCAAAAACCCTTCCGATTCCTGAACTTCTGACCCACCACCCCCAATTTCGCAGCGTAGTGGCCTCCGCCTGGAGCTCTGCTAGTAACCCAGACCCCCTCATTCGAGTGGCGGCCAAACTCAAAGCCACTCGGAAAGCGCTTTCGACCTGGAGCAGAAGCGCGTTCAGCAACATCTTCCAGAAGATTCGGACGGCGGAAGACAACGTCACCCGAGCCGAACACCGGTACATGTCGAACAGTTCACCGGAGAATCGGGCCATGCTCAACCTCACCAGGGCCCTCCTCAAATCGCGGTTGAAGGTCGAGACTGAGTTTTGGAAGCAGAAAGCCAGACTCACCTGGGATGCCGAAGGAGACATGAACTCGGTATTCTTCCACTCCCGTGTCAAAGGTCGTAGACAACAGCTTAACATACACCAAATTTTTGACAAAAATGACATCTTACTCAAAGACCAGAGGAGTACTGATGAGGCCACCGCTGAGTTCTACACTAAATTATTCTCTAAGGAAGTCATGGTCAAGGACGAAAAATTCCTGGCCAAGGTTCCCAACATGATCACCGAGAGAGAGAACGAACGCCTGCTGACCCCGTCCTCTGCGAAGGAAGTTAAGTCAGCAGTGTGGACCCTCGATGAACACAGCGCCCAGGCCTCGACGGTTTCTTCAGTATCTTCTTTCGAACTTGCTGGGACATCATTGAACCCGACTTCCACGAGGCCACGATCGCCTTCTTTCAAGGCACAAATTACCCCAATGCCATCTCCCGCGCTAACCTCATCCTCATCCCCAAGAAAGACAACCCAGAGACATTCAAAGACTTCCGACCCATCAGCTTATGCACCTTCACCAATAAAATCATCTCCAAGATTATCGCCATCCGCATGGTCAAGCTCCTCGCAAAAATCATCTCTGAAGAGCAAAGCGGATTTGTCCTGGGCCGGAACATCACTGACGACATCCTACTTGTGCAGGAGATGATAACTTGCATGAAATTTCCATCTAGGGGAGGGAACGTCGCCATCAAGCTCGACATGGAGAAGGCGTATGACCGTCTTAACAGGCAGTTCATGATCTGGATTTTCAGGACCATCGGGTTCTTCGAAAGTTGGATCGACATCATCTTCAGATCGATAAACAACTCCTGCTTCTCCACCATCATCAACGGGCAAGCTGACGGCTTCTTCAAATCCAGCCGGGGGTCAGACAGGGTGACCTGCTCTCCTCCACCATTTTTATTATAGCTGCTGCAGTGCTCAGCAGAAACCTTAACAACATGGCTAACACCCCCAGATTCAACCACTTTCGCACCACCACAGGATGTCCGCTTATCACTCACTTGGCCTACGCGGACGACATCCATATTTTCTCAAACCTCACATCATTTTCTACCGCATACCAGCCATTCTCTTACTTGGGGTATCAACTGGTGTACGAAAAAGCGAATTCGGGCATTTACGCAGGCCTATTGAGCAAAATCAGAAAAAAGATCGAGGGTTGGCATAACGCAACCTTATCTTCCGGCGGGAAATTGATTCTAATCAAGCACGTCCTATCCTCCATCCCCATCTACACCCTGATGGTGTGCTCGACCCCACTAAAGAAGGTGTTATCCTATTTAGAATCCCTCTTCTTCGACTTTTTCTGGGGTCACAGCGACATGAAGGACAAGCAACACTGGGCCAGCTAGGCCACCATGACCAGACCCACGAATGAGGGGGGGGTCTTCGGTAGGCTCGCGACTATAGTGGACGCCTGCTTTATGAAGCTGTGGTGGAAGCTCCGTACAGATCACTTGATTTGGACCAGATTCATGCAGGCCAGATATTTCCGATATTCCTACCCTACGATCGCGGTCGCTAGCAACAGATCTTCGGCATCCTGGCGACGCATCCTCATCGGTCGACATCTCGCTGAACCTCTTATCCGCTTGCAGCTCGGCAATGACAGCTCGTCGCCGTACCACGAGCGGTGGCTTGGAGAGGCTCTCCTCCAGCCTACTCCGAACACCCCCCCCCCCCCCCCCCCCCGAATTGCTCGATTCGAGACTTATGGAATACCGAGTTCGGATGGCAGCGGGACAGGGTTACTGATTGGTTGGGTCAGGGGGCCACGAACCGTCTTGCCATCGCGGATATGCGGATCGTTGACCACCCCGATGTATTGAGGTGGTCCCCCAGGTCAGACGGTGCTTTCTCGCTGGCCTCGGCTAGGAAGGTGGTCAGAGCCAACGGAGTGCCATCCCCCACTCTCTTCCCTTTCTGGCAGTCTTGCATCCCCAAAAAATGGTCAATTCTAATCTGGAGAGCTCACCGCAAGAAGCTCCTTACTGACGATTCCCTCACATCCATCGGCTCCAGCCTGGCGTCGAAATGCCACTGCTGCACTTCTCACCAATCAGAAACCGCCGAGCACGTCCTCCTCACCGGCGACCTCGCCTCCCTTCTGTGGATCAACCTCTCGCGTCACTGCCGGTCCGCGCTCCCAATCGGGGGCTTCAACGATCTTCTCGCATGCTGGGGCGACTCGCACGTGCATCAGATCATCGCAGCCGCCGGCATTTGGGTCCTTTGAAAAAATCGGAACAAATTCAGGTACGAAGGACACCAATACAACCACAACCAACTGATCAGGAAAACCATCCGACAAACTCTCAAAATCAACAGGCGTTGCTCTCACGCTACGGACTTCTTCAGGACGGCGCTGTTCTAGTCCTGGGTTCGGGCTAGAGCGCGGTTTTTTCTTCACGTCTGGCTTTTTTTTGTTGTTTTTCGCGCAGGACGTGCTTACTTATATAGGTTTCGGCATTTTACGCCTGATACATCAATAAAATCTGGAGTTTCTCCAATATATATATATATATATATAAGCAAATGTTTCCATTATAAATGTTATACCCCGCCATTTTTTTAACTAGCAAATACTTCCATTTTTTGATACGAAATAGTATAAAAATTAAGATATTTTCTCACTTTTTAAACAATTTTTTTGTTGTTTTACACAGAAGTGGAGGTATTTGCTAGTTAAAGAAATAGTGAGAGTATATACTCCTTTCACCATTTAGAATGGAAATATTTGCTAAAATATTTCTTAATTAATTTAAAGCCCAAATCATATCCAATCACATGTAACGGGCTTTTCTTCTAACATTAGAACCGACTTCTGGTCGGTTTGGTTTAGCCGAACAAAAATCCAGGTTAGGTAACGCCTTATAAATAATTGGTAAGCAATAGATTTGTGAATATGAGTTGGGAGATGACATTTGTGAATGTTATTATATTTGTAAGCAATAGATTTAATTTAAATTTCAAATGTTATGTTGAATTAGGCGTAATTTTTCGTATTTCTTAAGCCCCTAACTCCCAAAAAAGTATTAATATTATATTCTTAATTGAGTGGGGCTCAACTGAAATGATCAACTTAACCTAACTGCTCATTAATTAGAGTCTTAGAGCATCATTAGTAAGGCCCATACCAGAATCTAATCTAGATTCTAGACTCTAGATTCAGAATTTAGAAACTCATTTGATTGAATAGTAAGAGCAAGTTCAAAGTTAAAGATTCTCAGGTCCAACTCACGGACAAGAGTTATAGGTTGGTCATGAGAATTTATACATTTAGAAATTAGGAAATTATTTTGTAGAATAATAAGTCACAATTTGGAGCCACTTTCTAGATTCTAGGTGTATATTATTTTTTACCACATTAAATTCTGACTACACATTTTTTGTGACCGAAAGTCATTTTATCATTTTTCTGCTATTCTCATACAGTCCGAACCCATTCTAGATTTTTTTTTTTTTTTTTTGTCACAAATTTGGACCTTAAGATGCATTTTGGAGCTCCATACGCTAAGGATGCTCTTACTAAGGACACGTAGGTCGGATTTGTGTACAATCCTAGTTACATGAACCTTAACACGTTTACATCCCTAATCAAATTGGTTGAATGGGTCCCTTTCAAAAAATAACGAAATAAAAATAGCTAAATGGGCCATCCACGTTATTATATTGGACATGGATCTAGGTTTATTCAGCCGACTTGTACCCCCAGGTGGAATCAACCTCATGGGCCGGCATAAGAACAGAAATGGGCCTATTGGGCTGAATCTCGCCCTATTTGCGGGTGTTTAGCCTATTAGGCTGTGTTTGATTGGACTTTTTTTCCATGGAAAATATTTCCATCACAAATTTTCCACCAATTGTAGTGTTTGCTAGCATATATTTTCTATGGAATTATTTTCCAAAAAACTATCATTTTCCATATTTTCATCTAAAATAGTGGAAAATGAAACTTGTCCAATCCATAGGAAAATATCATTTTCCATGAAAAATAATTATTTTTCGTAGAAAATAATGGCAATCAAACACCCAAATTAAGTTTTTCATGGAATTTTTTTAAAATTCCATGAATTTTTTTCCTAGGAAAATAGTGGTTCTTTTTCTTTTCCAAATGGTTTCATTTGAAATGGAAAAGTTTATATTACAAATGAAGAACGTTTGCCGTTTATTGTTTCCCGCCAATTTTGTATGGTGAAAACAGCAAAAACAAAACCCAAAGAATATTTTGATTACCGTTTTGGTCAAACAATAATGCTAAGTTTACTACCAAATTCTTACAACTTTTTTACAACCTCACTCACCAACCCCTTACACATGGGTCCCACCGGATCCCACCACCCCTCACACCCTCCTGCTACATGGGCTCCATCCTACCCCACCACTTACTCCTCTCCTCCAATCGAAACCCGACACGTGGCGGGAGTAAAGGGGTTGTAAGAATTTGGTTGTAGGCATAGCATTGCTCTTTGGTCAAAATGGCGTCGGTAATACCAAACGTCCCGTGTCAAACACGAAACAAGCTAAGCTCTTAACATTCAACAGATGGGGAACTTTTGGATGATTTTGTTTAAATGACGTTTTACATGTGAATGTGACTTGAATACCGATTTATCAGTTTCATTCATAATGTCAGGCATGATCTAAATAAAATATATTATTGTGACTATTTATTTGTGTAACGACCCGCTCCGCCCTAGCGGAACGCCGATTCCAAACGGCGCGTGCATCGACTCAAAACGAGCCGTCGACCCGAAGAGTTGCCTCGACCCGATGAAGTATCGATGCAAATCGATGCAAGACTTGCATTGGCCCGTCAAGAAGATCCAGACTTAGACTTGCAAAGGCGCGCTCGGAGGATCGCTCGGCCGATGCGAACATCGCTAAGGTGGGTGGCTCCGATGAACCCGTCTGTGCTTAGCCTAGACACATAACAATGCGGACACTATCACGAGAATCGCTAGGCGACAACACCATGCATGTTAATAAATGATTCAACGCACCTAGCTGAGGGAATAATCCCATCTTGCATGCTTGTTTAGAACATGGAAAAGAACTCGGCAATTATAGAAACGCTCGCACCACGCTCTACGCTCGTGCTACGGCACAAGCTCACGTTCATGTCCCGTATACGTTCAAACAATGAAACAATGAATGGTTTACAACAATGAAACGGGAAGGCTATCAACATAGTCGCTCCGAGTAGAGTTTAGCAACATTGGAAGGCTATGGGACCGATGAGTCGCCAAGGCGACTCCCACACTGGGAGTTGCGTAATGCATGAATGAATGAATCAACGAATGAATGAACAAACACATGAATGACTCTATGAACAAACGAACAAGTTAAAGAATGAAATGAAAGAAAGAATACATGAAAGATAAGACATGGAAGACGCTAGCGACAGGTATGACGGACACGTGCAACGGGGCTCACTACCCGCGCTGTACGGACGCCAACCTGGTCGTTAACGCATTATGGCATGAAAGATAAGACATGGAAGACGCTAGCGACAGGTATGACGGGCACGTGCAACGGAGCTCGCTACCCGCGCTGTACGGACGCCAACCTGGTCGTTAACGCATTATGGCTAAGGGTTAGCCTACGGCTCGGAGATAGCCGCTAAGTTAAAATGACAAGACAATACGAAATGGTCGTGGACAAACGGCACGGGCGATGGGGGGGAATACCGTGGCCGTCGTGTGGAAGGATTCTGCGGCACGGGCGTTGGGGGGGTAAACCGTGGCCGGCCTAGGCAGAATCAACGGCGCTTACGGGCTGCTTGGGTGCGGGCTTGGGCACCAAGAGACGTAAGTAGGAGGGTATATTCAAGAGACTTAACGGGGTGTACCAGCCATCACCCTACGCTAAGTTGAGAATTGCCACAGGGGAATGTCCTAAATGGCTTGCAAAGCCAGCGACCCGTGCATGTAGATTAAGTGGACTATGCTGGTGGCAATCCACGTGCAAGTTCTTGCATTGAAATCAAAGTAGTCTAAGTAAACTAAATGAAGTGTCTCCAGAACATGCTTGAAGTGTAATCTCCTGAACATGAACATGCCCGAAATATAACACTCTTGAACATGCTTGAAATATAACATCCTGAACATGAACATGCTCGATATGTAACACTCCTGAACATGCTTGAATGAAATACTCGAAACATGCTTGAATTGTAACACTTTAAAACGTGCCTACGACGTGCTAGAACATGCCCACGACGTGCTAGAATCCCGAGACATGGACACACACTTGATATTGAATGCGTACATGAATCGTGTTATGTTATTATTCATGAATTGTGGTTTAACTTGGTTTACCTTGAACAGGGAAGGCCGGACGGTAAGTATGGGTAAGTCGTACATGTATTTCCATGCGACACTCGAGTTCGGTAACACGAGATAGGCTATGCAATATGCCATGAAATTGATCCTAAGGCAAGATTAGAAAGACAATGAATGATAGAGATGCACAAAAGATTATAGAACGTGTTTGGTAATGATGGCATTGTGGGCGAGCCAGCCTCCCCACCAGTGCATAACAATGTACTGATAACCCCACAGTATGCTTGCAGGATAGCAGGAGACGCCGGCGGGTGCGGAGCTTCCATCGAACGTGTCAAGGCGCGGAGCCAACTCTGGGGCCTTGGAACGTTGCAAGAAGCTGAAGCACCCTATACAGGACATAATGTATCGGAACATCGCCATGTATCCTTCCATGTTGTAAGCCATTTGGCACGCCTTTTATGTTTCAGAGAGAGAGAGCTTGAGCGATTTGTAATATCGGCCTAGCGCCGCTTGTAACTTCTTGAATATCAATAAAGAATTTGGTTTCGCTTCAATTGTGTTCATTTATATTCCGCTGCAAATGGGGACACTCTGTGCGACTCTGTGGCCTAGAACTCAAATCGGCCGTTTCTGGACGTGGCCTTGCACGGGCGCAACCTAGGCCCGTGCGGCATCACGCCTTAGCGAGGACGATCGCTCCTACGGGAGCGGGGCGTGACAGATTGGTATCAGAGCACGGCTTTACGTCCTTGGACTTCATTTCGATTATCTCAGTTTTGAAAGCTCGGTTGGAAGAAAAGAAGTATACGCTCTCTCTCGTTGTGCCTTGGGATGTTCCATACAATAAGTCTAATACTTTCAAAAGCTCGTACAAGTACTCGGTTTCACGGGATCGATAGGCGAAGGCCTTTGTGCCGGACGACGTTAAACATGACTCGATTGAGAACACATGCAAAGTTAACATGTCTCGTACGTGCCTAACTAGTCTTGCGTTGACCCTAGCAACTGAGCGTGCAAAACATGAATATAGTCCATGCGGGATGGTTAAGCGGTATAACTTAGTCCGCGTGTCGCACACCTCGACTCTTGGGTGCAATCGGGTGGCGAGCGATATCAAGTATCGCTCGATCGAGAACGGAGATACACTTTGAGTGTATATCGATAGGAACGCTATCGAGTTAACGCTTAGGCATACGCGAATGATTGACTTGGATTTTGAGGATTAGTGTGAACGACTTGGTACGTCGAGACGACGTAAGCGAGTACGCTAGAGATTCGTCGAACGAATCTGAAGGATATCTTAGTGCATGGCGCGAACGTGATTGAGGATTAGACCGTATGGCTTGAACCCGAGTGGTGTATGTGATAGGTTCGAAGAAGAATAAGAATGAGTGTCAACGACTAGTCGAGTGGCTCGAACCCTGAGTGGTGTATGGACGTTATAGAAATTGTTCGAGCGAGACTAAAGGAATTACGGATAGAACAAGTATGTCGGCGAAGCGATGCGGTCGCGCAAAGCTTTAGAACGTGTCACGCTTAGTTGATCGTGACTTCGTGTGTCCCGAACGAGATATCGTTCGGACAACTTGTGAATGGGTAACGCGTGTTAGAAATGATTCGGAACGATGGATGAAAATAAATGGTCTTGATCGAGGAAACTTAGAGGAACGTGCGTGCGATGTCGAATTGATGCAAATGAAATGTGACTTGAGTTTTGAATAACGATCTTGAAACGAGCTTTGAGGAAAAGCGACTGAACTTGATCTTGAGTATCGGGAGAAATGGTGGAATATCCAACTCGGACAACGGCATCGTCGCATGACTCGAAATTGGTTGTAAAGGAAGATCGTCAGGTTACGCATATCGTCGATGGTATTGAGGCGTATCAAAGATCGATATGCGATAACTCGGGGGTACTCTGACTCGGCGAATGACGATCGTGCAAATGTCATTGTTCCGTTGGATGCTATACTCGGGGTATTAAAACGTGTCAAGGAAAATATAGACGTGACTCGAGGATTTCTGGTTGAATGAATGACGGTCGGACTGTCGAATTGAAATCTTGACTTGGATGAAATGAAATGCTTGGATTTACTTCGACGATAACCCCAACGTCGACATTCTTGTCTTATGCGAGCGTAACTCCAGCCTCGCACATGCGTCGCGCCGATTAGGGCGATCACTCCGCGTGAGCGCTGGTATGGTGATTCATCCAGCGGGGGTGATCAAACTTGCACGGCGTGGCAATACGATTGCTTCGACTTGTGGTTTGACGCGAAGATGACTTGAGAATGATTCGGTGTGCTTGAATGATTAAGTTTGAGGATTGAGTAGGTCCAATCCGCGTATCGAAAATGAATTAGTCTAGACGCAAACAAGAGTTACGCCCCGATGAGAATGATTATTCCGCGGGAGCGTTGCATGGTGATTCATGAACCACCGTGGATAATCGGACTCGCATGAGATTGGGGCGCAACATATTGTCAAAGCTAGATAAACTCGTGATCGAATACATGAATTGGAAAGAATGGATATGTGAAGTATGTGATCAGAATGAATTCGGATATATGCGGCGAATGCCTTGACGAGAATAGGTGATCGTGCTCGATGTTTAGAAATCTGAGTGACACGAGCTTGGGTAGAAAATCCCGTACTACCGACTTTGGTTTGACCCTAGGATTGGGGTCAGTGTTGGCATTATTGTTGGGGAACTATGATTCCAATTCTGACATTGACTTAGCCTCGAAAAAGATGGCCTAGCGGTTAGGCGAGACGCCCCTGTTCCATGTGTTAGCAATCAAAGGATTGATCTTGAGGATTGGCATGAATGGATAGCATGAATCACGAATGTAGGAAACCCTGCTCACGAGACTTGGCTGACATGCATATATTTCAGGGACGCTTGAGTATGTGCACGATGCGACTCGAGTGAGAATGACAAACTCACTATCCTGCGGCTTGGCTGAATGCATATATTTTGGGGACGCTTGGAATGCGTGCACGATCCAACCAAGTGATACGTTGAGTTCTAGCACGACTTGGGGAGTGAACGAGTATCGTGAGCGTGAAATCGTGCTAGTAAAAGTTGGTACAACGAATTGAACCATTGATAGGAAGTTATGCTCGACGATAGTGCAATACTTGGTCGACCCCGCTAAGAAGAAATCATACTGATTTCATGAACGAGAACGCTTGAGAAGCAAGTCGGGCCATCTCGATGACCGAGATAAACGAAAGTGAATTTGCCTTAGCCTGCGACCCTCGCATTTGATGACTTACAACGTGCCTCGTGCAGCCATTCCAGTTCCATGACATGTCGAAATGGCAACCAAGACGAAGAAATACTCGAATTGAATAAGTACAATCAACTCTAAAATGAATGAAAGGCTATTCGATAAAATCTACCCAACGCGTGCGACACGGGACTTAGAAAGATATCAAGTATGGTTCGATGTCGTCGAACGATAGGACCGCTCGATGAAATTGTCTAAGGAACACGAAAACACGAGTTAAGAAATGGTAGGATGACCTGCACTCAGAAAGTCTCGAGGACGAGACTTATTTTGAGTGGTGTATTATGTAACGACCCGCTCCGCCCTAGCGGAACGCCGATTCCAAACGGCGCGTGCATCGACTCAAAACGAGCCGTCGACCCGAAGAGTTGCCTCGACCCGATGAAGTATCGATGCAAATCGATGCAAGACTTGCATTGGCCCGTCAAGAAGATCCAGACTTAGACTTGCAAAGGCGCGCTCGGAGGATCGCTCGGCCGATGCGAACATCGCTAAGGTGGGTGGCTCCGATGAACCCGCCTGTGCTTAGCCTAGACACATAACAATGCGGACACTATCACGAGAATCGCTAGGCGACAACACCATGCATGTTAATAAATGATTCAACGCACCTAGCTGAGGGAATAATCCCATCTTGCATGCTTGTTTAGAACATGGAAAAGAACTCGGCAATTATAGAAACGCTCGCACCACGCTCTACGCTCGTGCTACGGCACAAGCTCACGTTCATGTCCCGTATACGTTCAAACAATGAAACAATGAATGGTTTACAACAATGAAACGGGAAGGCTATCAACATAGTCGCTCCGAGTAGAGTTTAGCAACATTGGAAGGCTATGGGACCGATGAGTCGCCAAGGCGACTCCCACACTGGGAGTTGCGTAATGCATGAATGAATGAATCAACGAATGAATGAACAAACACATGAATGACTCTATGAACAAACGAACAAGTTAAAGAATGAAATGAAAGAAAGAATACATGAAAGATAAGACATGGAAGACGCTAGCGACAGGTATGACGGACACGTGCAACGGGGCTCACTACCCGCGCTGTACGGACGCCAACCTGGTCGTTAACGCATTATGGCATGAAAGATAAGACATGGAAGACGCTAGCGACAGGTATGACGGGCACGTGCAACGGAGCTCGCTACCCGCGCTGTACGGACGCCAACCTGGTCGTTAACGCATTATGGCTAAGAGTTAGCCTACGGCTCGGAGATAGCCGCTAAGTTAAAATGACAAGACAATACGAAATGGTCGTGGACAAACGGCACGGGCGATGGGGGGGAATACCGTGGCCGTCGTGTGGAAGGATTCTGCGGCACGGGCGTTGGGGGGGTAAACCGTGGCCGGCCTAGGCAGAATCAACGGCGCTTACGGGCTGCTTGGGTGCGGGCTTGGGCACCAAGAGACGTAAGTAGGAGGGTATATTCAAGAGACTTAACGGGGTGTACCAGCCATCACCCTACGCTAAGTTGAGAATTGCCACAGGGGAATGTCCTAAATGGCTTGCAAAGCCAGCGACCCGTGCATGTAGATTAAGTGGACTATGCTGGTGGCAATCCACGTGCAAGTTCTTGCATTGAAATCAAAGTAGTCTAAGTAAACTAAATGAAGTGTCTCCAGAACATGCTTGAAGTGTAATCTCCTGAACATGAACATGCCCGAAATATAACACTCTTGAACATGCTTGAAATATAACATCCTGAACATGAACATGCTCGATATGTAACACTCCTGAACATGCTTGAATGAAATACTCGAAACATGCTTGAATTGTAACACTTTAAAACGTGCCTACGACGTGCTAGAACATGCCCACGACGTGCTAGAATCCCGAGACATGGACACACACTTGATATTGAATGCGTACATGAATCGTGTTATGTTATTATTCATGAATTGTGGTTTAACTTGGTTTACCTTGAACAGGGAAGGCCGGACGGTAAGTATGGGTAAGTCGTACATGTATTTCCATGCGACACTCGAGTTCGGTAACACGAGATAGGCTATGCAATATGCCATGAAATTGATCCTAAGGCAAGATTAGAAAGACAATGAATGATAGAGATGCACAAAAGATTATAGAACGTGTTTGGTAATGATGGCATTGTGGGCGAGCCAGCCTCCCCACCAGTGCATAACAATGTACTGATAACCCCACAGTATGCTTGCAGGATAGCAGGAGACGCCGGCGGGTGCGGAGCTTCCATCGAACGTGTCAAGGCGCGGAGCCAACTCTGGGGCCTTGGAACGTTGCAAGAAGCTGAAGCACCCTATACAGGACATAATGTATCGGAACATCGCCATGTATCCTTCCATGTTGTAAGCCATTTGGCACGCCTTTTATGTTTCAGAGAGAGAGAGCTTGAGCGATTTGTAATATCGGCCTAGCGCCGCTTGTAACTTCTTGAATATCAATAAAGAATTTGGTTTCGCTTCAATTGTGTTCATTTATATTCCGCTGCAAATGGGGACACTCTGTGCGACTCTGTGGCCTAGAACTCAAATCGGCCGTTTCTGGACGTGGCCTTGCACGGGCGCAACCTAGGCCCGTGCGGCATCACGCCTTAGCGAGGACGATCGCTCCTACGGGAGCGGGGCGTGACAATTTGGTTGTTTGCTGAACTTGTGCCATCATTTCAATTAGGATTATTTAAGTTTATGGGGTCGTATAATATTCAAAATTTACGTTTATGTCTTCATATTGTCCATATTAGGTTTTTGGTCCCGTCTTGTTGACTTGGGCTAATCGCTAGATCTCTTTTAGGTATCCATAATATTCAAATTTTGTATTTAGTTTAGGTTCTCATATAATATTCTAAATTTGTGTTTAGATTTTCATTTTATCCAAACCATCTTCTGAAAAATAATGAAGACCAAAGTACAAATTTTAAATATTATTCGAGACCCTAAGACCAAAGTACAAATTTTAAATATTATAGGAGACCCTAAAACTAAAGAGTGGTGTTTTACAAACCGAGGGGAGAGGACCGCCGTAGAAATCGTGGGTCACGTGGCGGTCTTCCATTGGATGGGTGGCATGGGAGCTGGGCCAATGGGAGACCGGCACATGACGTGCGGTTCAGGCGGCGGTCTTTCTGTCCGTTCGTTAGACTTTCTTGAAAGCTAAATAATCCTATCAATTATAGCACTCCAAAATTTTCATGATAAGGCAACATTTGTGATTTGTACACGATGGGCTTAAAAATTAGATAGGTAAGGTTCGTGAGGGCATCCCTACTCAATGTAATTTCATATTCATCTTCATACCTGGAACTGTTTAAGAGTACTTGCTTAAAATATTTTACCACTTTCTTGTAAATGTAGGTCAAGCTAGCATATTAAAAATTTTAGGTCAATGATTGTCAGGGCCGGTCCTTAATAATTGAAGGTCCTGTGCGAATTTCAAAATATGGCCCTAAATTTATTTATTCATAATTTTTTACATATATTGTTATATGTCTTTAACAAAATCTCTGGAGATGCACTTGATTGTATATTATAACTGAATTTATAGGTAGTTACTAAACAAAATAACTAAAGCTCAAATTATCTATATTCAAGCACATTACATAGTATAATAAAGATGTTTTAGATAGAAGACGTACTGACCGTTAAATTGTCTAAATCTGGTCTCAAATTTTTCTGTTGATGAAAACATATAATAAAATGAATAACGATCAATACCCAAATGAGAAGTGTAATATGTAATCACACAATTTAGAGCCTCCAAGACCTAAGCACGGCCAGCCCAGGGCACGGACAAGGTGGACGACCGTCTTGAGCCCCCAATTTTGGAAGTCCCGTAATTTTACAATAGACTAGGTATATCAAAAAAAAAAAAAAATCCAATCTGGAAGCAACAAAAAAGCCAGCGCTCCAATCGAAAAAAAAATATGATAGCTTGATTGATGATTTTGATAGCTTAATTGATTATTTTGCTTATAAAAATGCTAACAAAAATTTATTTATGTGAGAAAAATGGTCCAAATTTTAGATTTTGTCATAGGTCCCGTAAATCATACGACCGGCTATGGACCTGAGTCACCTGATGCAAGACCAAGAGCTCCGGTCTTCGACATCATTATTTTTTAAATAAATACTAAGTCTGCACATCCAAATTCTTAAATTATATATATAAGAAAAATCTGATCATTATTGTAGAAAATAAATTCATCTAACAATTGAGGGATCTTTAGAAACAAAATAGCAATTAACACACCGGTCAGAGCAATATTTTTAAGAAATCCTAATTTTTGTGTATGATTATAAATATGAGTCTTAGAGTCGGTAGGAAATAGGGATCCAAGAATTGGATGTCTTGGAGGGATTGTAAAGTAGGAATTGAGGAAGAAATGGAATAACTTGAAATACAAAATTACAAAACTAACCATAATATTTTTTTGAGGTCCCAAAGAATTGGAGGTCCTGTGCGGCCGCACTATTGGCACGGCCCCAGGGCCGGCCCTGATGATTGTGATCAAAGCTTATTATATTTTCCTTATTCTGATATTCCTCAATCTTACCAGTAGATTTTGTTGCGATACGAAGGGTTGCTTTGTCCACAATCTCCTTCTTTTCAAGTAAATCTGAAATTGTATGAGAACATATACAACAAAGTTTTAACTATTGAATTTTAGCTTTTCAATTTCATAAATTACTTTTTTGAAACACTTTTCGTAAATTTTGAAAGACAACAATACCACTTCAAAAACATATATCCTAGTACAAAAGTAAAGTTCAAATACTTGTATTGTCATATATTCTTTTAAAGTGGTTTCAATGTGTTTAAAATTTTTACAAAAGGTATTTCAATTTTTTTTTTGTAGAGTTGGATGGAAAAATCGAACAGTGAAAGATTAATGTCAAAAATGTCTAAGCGGTATAAATTTCTTCTTCTATTTTTTTTGAGATGTCCGGCGATACGTACGGGACTTAGTACACGCTGCGTTGCATGCCTGTTGGGCTCACTGTCCACAACTTTCACCAAATAAATGTAAAAAATAATACGTCCTCGTGGTTCGATCTAGTGATCTTTCGCCAACCAGTCGGAATCTGAGAGCTATAAGTTGAAGTGTAGGATAATTTAGCTTTTGTAATTTGTTTAAGTGTCCTAGTTGACCATAATCTTTGCAAGTAGATAAGCACAATATTAGTGTGCATTTTTCTGAAACAGTTCCTACACACAAACGTTAAGTTCTTTGGATCCACAATAACCCATGTGCTGAACTTGATAGATTAAGCAACCACTTGAAACTAAGACAGAGAGGTACAAAGCTGGCCATGCTTTCGCAGCACCCTTTCTCTCTGAACTGCTTAACACAAGTGCCTTTATCACTAAATTAAGGAAACTTAATTAGACATATATGGATCTTGACTCTTGAAGTCGCTTAGAATGGTACTATGTAGATATATAACAGATATGCCTAGATATTTGTTTATGCGTAGACTAGTTAACATCAGCAACTAATCCCAGAAAACCTGACCCAGATCAATTTTTTTTTTTTTCATTAGAAAAGGATCAATAGCAATTCTCGAACTTTTGTCGTGTTGGGTTCGGTCTCGATTCGAGATGTGTAGAAGGACAGTCTAAACATCGTGAAGCGTCGACAAGAGTTGCAACGAAGACAACGGAGTATCGGTGGCTAAATCGGAACTCGAAACAGAGCCAAACCAGCAGTACCGTGCTACGCCGACGACGGTATCTCGGCGGTATACCAGATTTGGGTACATCATTCCGGAACCAATTATGAGGATCTGATGGTACACTGCGGTATACGGACGGTATACCATCTATCTGGATTCATTTTAGATGTGGACCTAAGTCAGCAAATATTTGACCGTGTGATCTAATTTAGACGATCAGAATTAATGTTGCGCTAATTTAGGAAATCATAATCCTTAATTAAGATCTATAAACCGATTGAAGGAGGCTAAGGGAAGTTGCTAAGTAGATACTCAAATGAGAGATCGGAGAGAGTAATTTCACATAAATCTAAAAAAAAAAGTTCGTAACTTTGGTCTTAGGGTTCGTTTTACGATATAGTCTGAAAGGATATATGTTAGATGAGTTGTATTCTTCATTCAGGGAGATCATCACAATATTGGTCGGGTGATTTCTCCTGTATTCTTCTTTCTTGATATAGGTGATGGGGTTAAATTTAGAGACAAATGTTTCAACATTATTGTAATCGTTCTTGTATTATTGAGATATATGGATTAAAATTATATATTTATTGATATGTTTGTGTTTGTTTTGTTTTGGTGCTTGTGTAAGATAAGAGTTTGTCATCTTCAGTTGAATTTGGCATCGCTTACGCAACGTTTTGGTGGGCAACAGTTTGCTCCTTGATGGGCCTTCTAGTTAGAACGAATAGGTAAATAGCTAGGTTAGCAAGTTGGTCAGCAAGGGTGCGCAACTCTTTATAAATATATACAAATAATTACAGGTATGCCTGTGATGAAACTTGTAGTGTGTGCTAAATCAAGATGCAATAATAAGTTGTTCAACTGTAGTAGACTTTAATTTGGTTTACAGAAATACTTTCTTGATCGCAGGCAGGCTGGCCCGTCGCCTGCATGGCCGAATCTCATTGACCATATTTATTTTCTCACGTAGTTTAAAATAAAATTAAAATCTATTTTTTTCTAACTGCATGAATATATATATATACCAAAATATTTTAAATTTAAATTATATTTAAACTAATTACGTGGTATTATTTAACTAAACACGTCTAAAAGTTAAAAATATATTCTGGAAATTGCTGAGAAACCCAATTTCGGGGTGGGCTTTTATGAAATGCCCACCCGCTGGATAAGTTTTATGAAATACCCAGAATTAAGTATTTTCACGTTAAATATTCCAAGATTCCCTTTTAGATGCCACCCGCTAGAAACTGCTATTTTTATAATACCGAAACTACCCCTCCGCGCGAATTGGTCATCTATATGTATTTGAATTCAAAAAACTCAGATCTGGATTGCGATTTTCGTCTTCTTCTTCTTCACGGAAAATCTGAATTCCATTGCTCTCATATTCAGCAGAGATCGCAAAGATCGTTCGTAGTTCGGTGTGTTTTTCTTCAGTCGAACTCAGATCATCGCTCGTCATCATCATCACCATCATCATCATCTTCATCGTGGAGACATTTGAACTCAGATCTTCAATTGTGGAGAGAAGATCTTTCTTCTTCTTTTCCATAAGAATTATCATCGCTTTGAAAGAAGAACGAAACTCTTTATTCCTGAAAAAACTAAATTACACGTTTTAACACTGGAAATGACCATTCTCCGTCTTAATTAGGACGGAGAATGGCATTCTCCGTCTTAATTAGGACGGAGAATGCCATTCTCCGTTTTATTTAAGACGGAGAATGCCATTCTCCGTCCTAATTAAGACGGAGAATGACATTCTCCGTTTCCGTCTTAATTAGGACCGAGAATGTCATTCTCCGTCTTAATTAGGACGGAGAATGCCATTCTCCGTCCTAATTAACACGGAGAATGACATTCTCCGTTTTCGTCTTAATTAGGACCGAGAATGTCATTCTCCGTCTTAATTAGGACGGAGAATGGCATTCTCCGTTTTATTTAAGACGGAGAATGGCATTCTCCGTCCTAATTAACACGGAGAATGGCATTCTCCGTGTTTCTAATACGGAGAATGGTCATTCTCCGGCGTTTTAACACTAGAATGACCATTCTCCGTGATAAATTACACGGAGAATGGCATTCTCCGTCCTAATTAAGACGGAGAATGGTCATTATCCGTTTAATTTAGCACGGAGAATGGCCATTCTCCGTCTTAATTAGGACGGAGAATGCCATTCTCCGTTTTATTTAACACGGAGAATGACATTCTCCGTTTCATTTAACACGGAGAATGGCATTCTCCGTGTTTCTAACACGGAGAATGGTCATTCTCCTGCGTTTTAACACTGGAATGACCATTCTCCGTGTAAATTTAGACGGAGAATGTTATTCTCCGTCCTAATTAAGACGGAGAATGGTCATTCTCCGTGTAAATTAAGACGGAGAATGCCAGTCTCCTGCATTTTATGGTTAGCTGAAACTTTGGAGGGCCATAACTTTTGACTGGGAGGTCGAAACGAGGTCCCGTTTGTCGCAAAATGAGCGTATCGTCGAGGAGACTGAAAGTAACTGTTTTACAGTTAGACGGCCTCCCGAAATTTTAGATTCGCAAAAAAAATGATGTTTGGACCTCCGTTTTAGCACTTCTGTCGTTCGTCCCGGTCTTTCCGAAATTTTTCGACGAGTTTTTGAAGATTTTTGAGGAGAAAACCTAGATTCGAAAGTGAGCAGCGTATGGAAGAAGATAGAGTATTGAAACATTTTTTTAAGAACAGTTTTGTGGGTGTTTCCAATAAATTAAAAGGAAGGGCAAAAGGGTCATTTGGAACCCGCTTTGGATAAGTTTCTCTAATTCTGGGCACGCGATGAAAGTTTTTTTAGCGGTGGGTTTTACATAAAACTTTTTTAGTTTTTGGGCATTTCATAAATCTTCCCAAATATATTTATAATAAATCATAACTAAAATATATTTAAATTATATTTAAAATATTCTAACATTATTTATTTATATTTAAATCATACTGTAATTTTTTTTTTAACGTGCCACGCACAGTGAAATTAACTAGTACCTATTATTTGGCCCATAAACAAATAACTAGTTGCACTGACAGAGGATGTGATCAAAATTAGGAAAACGAATCTAGCCTAAGACCATCTCCAATGGTGATTTCTAAAATTGAGTTCTTATCCTATTTGTCATTATACTTTAAGGAAATTTTTATCCTAGTTGGAAGAGTTTCTACATAAAAATTGTAGACATATAAAAATGATCTCCAATGGTTCTCTATTTCTATCCTATGTGTCACATAGTAAAAGGACCAATTTAATGGTGTGGGGTCCAATAATAATTGTCATGAGAGATAGGAGAATTTCTATGAGAGTTTCTACATGTAGAAACCCTCCTAGAAAGTTTCCATCCTACATCATTGCCACATAGGATAGAAATGGTGATAGAAATCACCATTGGAAGAAGTTTTTTCCAAAATGGATTTCTTCCATAGAAATAGGGAAGATAGAAACCCCCATTGGAGATGGTAAGCCCATCTCCAATGGTGATTTCTAAAATTGAGTTCTTATCCTACTTGGCATTGTACTTTAAGGAGATTTCTATTCTAGTTGGAAGAGTTTCTACATAGAAATTATAGACATACAAAAAATGCTCTCCAATGGTTCTCCATTTCTATCATATGTGTCACATAGTTAAAGGACCAATTTAATGGTGTGGGGCCCAATAATAATTGTCAGGTAGAAATTCTCCTAAAAAGTTTTCATCCTACATCATTGCCACCTAGGATAGAAATGGTGATAGAAATCACAATTGGAAGAAGTTTTTTCTAAAATGGATTTCTTCCATAGAAATAGGGAAGATAGAAACCCCCATTGGAGATGGTCTAAACTCCAGCTCATGACCGTGAATGTATATATGCATGCATGCATGCAGGATTGTCAGCTGGGCTTGTTCTCTGTACTAAATATATGCATGCATGCAGGACTGTCGGCTGAGCTTGTTCTCAGTACTACAGAAGAACCCATGTAGTCCTGGTCAGCAGCCAGACTTTGTGTCAAGGGTTCTTCAGTTGCCATGCACTTCCTTGGCAATATTATGAGATGAACAATGCAACGTGGCAAGCGTTTTTATTATGATCAGCCCGAGACTTACGACGTGGCAGCTCCTTATTAGAGGAGGGTGGAATCCGACGTTTGCAGTGAAACTAGGTTTTATATAGTAATCAACATTTTTATTTAAAAATTAGGAAGACCGTGGTCTCCCTTGAACCCTATATAGATCAGTTCCTGTGTTTCAGTCAATATTTATCTGGTTATGGATAAATATCGGTACGTGCTCATGTTAGAAGTCATAATAATAATAATACAATCGGAGCAAAATCCTAATCATATAATTTATAACATTAATTCTAAATATATGTATAAACGTGTATCAATCTGAAATAGAATTAAGTTTTCATATATAGATACATGTCATACTATATAAAGGGGCCTAAGATTTCTTTTGTATAAGATCGATTAATTGTGCTCAATGAAAGATGTTAGGTAGTCACCAATAGGTTAATTAAGGGGGGGAAAAGAAGAAGTAGAGGGATTGAAGAAGAAAAAAATTGGATTTTGCGGATCTTCTTAGGTGTAATCTATGTTAAAAAAAATGTCTTTTTGTGTAGTTTCTCGGGTATTTGGGATAACGAAGTTGTAGTAATCTTCTAAAATTTTGTAACCTTATTTAGTAGCGATCTCGCTCTTATGGTAATTTTTTACTGGTTATGATTTTATATTTAATTTGAGTCTATCTTGAATTGTGTGATCTTTATTTTTTTTGTATAAGTCAACCATCATGTTTGGCTTGCGGGTATTGGTTCGTCGTGGACATTCATCTTGAACAATATTTTTGCTTTATTCTCGACATATGGTATCAGAACTTAGGTTGAAAATTTAGAAAATCGACAATAGCGACAAAGTCTATGGTAATATATACTCTGACGAGACATGTTCTGTCAAGCTCTAGTTTTTTAAAAAAAGTAAAACTATCATTACAAGTTCACAACAGTCGAACTTTCGATATTCATTGATATCCATGAGTTGGTATCAAATATTAAGATCGATTTCATACTAATAACTTGCGCAGATGCTCCTTTGAGCTTGATAATACTAATAATTAATTTCTAGATATTGGTTGTATGAATGGTGTGTACTTCAAAAAACTATTTGAGAGAATGACTCGCCACAAAAATTAAGTACGAAGAACTTCCCAACTACATTTAAAAAATGTCCATGATTGGGCATTACATTTCCTGATGTAACAAAAGGACATTTATAACAAATATTGAAAGGTCTCCATCATGTAAGCAAGTTGGCAATGGTGGTTCAGAGTTCACTAGATTGTGGGTCTCATCAGCATTGTTCACATGAAAGGCCTTCCCACAGACATATATATTATGCACTACATCACACTCACCCAAACTAAAACATTTTTGTACTCTTAAATTTTTCCCAACAGCAGCCAATTACAGTTACTGCAAGTGCAACTCACTCCCACCTACAACACTAATGATAGCAATCAAGTATAGACTAATTTGCAACTAAACACCTCTGAATTTTTTCCAATTTGAAAGTATTATCCGGAGCTATTCTAATTAGCAACTAAATGTATATTGAAAGTGTTAGTAATGTTGCTTGTTTGGAGCAATATATAATTGCCTACGTGATTCAATAAAGAATTATTTTAGTCCCACATCGGATAGGAAATGACACTCTCCTTTCTTTAAAGTGTTAAACCCATTTCTTTTTTTTGTTGCTAGTTTTCTGCGGACTTATTCTCATTGTAACTGTAGTGTGTCTTGAATCCTTTCTAGTGTGTCACAGATCGCCAGAATTCGTAGGACAACGTCTACAGTGTGTCTCGAATCCTTTCTGGTTTATGGGTGTCTTCTGATTGATTATTTAAGAATATTTTATGATAGCGGTTCTATTTTATATATACTCAATGGTACCCTATCTTATCGGCACATGAATAATACCCTACCTTATCAACACCGGGTAGCAAATTAAATCAAGAAGAGCACGCAATATCTAAGCTACAATTACAATAATTTAGGATTTACAAAAAACTTGTAGATCGGAAAAATTAGTTAGGTATTTAATTGCAAACTAGCCTTAAGTTTAAAAATTATTTTAATGACAGAGATTGATATTGTATCTATATATAAATAATACCTAATTGCGAAGGTGGCTTTCAAGTATGGTCCTAGGTAGAGACATTGACACAACTTAGAATCCTAGATCATCAATTAACTAAATAAGTTGTAATTAACAAACAACAATACAAGAGGGAAGGAGGGGGGGGACCTAAACCCTAAAACTTAGGCCTTAGGTAAGCTATGAGAGAGGATTGAGACTTAAATTTGTAATTTAAACAAAGGCATGGCTTCCTCCCACCAGGCAAGGAGATGATTGTCATAAGGAGACACCCTCCCTCCCCTTGAAGGAGATTGGCCACCAAATCTACACTAATTTAATTAATCAATTAATTAATACTCTCTTAACATGACCCTTCCTCCAATATAATACATCAAGTGTCACCAATAATTAGTGGTAGTAGTAACTTAACAATGGGGGAAAGAAAATGTTATTTATATAAACATGGGGTGAGTGAGTAGCCTAAAAGAAAGAAAACAAATACTTTGGGGACACCCAATTATTCCATTTTGCAATAGATTTAGCCCCTCCCATCCCATTGGGCACCATTTTGCAATGTGGATCTTACTCCATTACAACTGATTGGACAACATAGTTAAAATATTGATGTAGCATAAGTTTGATACACATAATATTAAAGGTTTTGGGAACATATAGTTTAGAAGCAGGTCTGTTTGCAGTAAAGAGACAAGGAATCACATTGGAAGGAGATTCAAATTGGGAGTAGTTCCAGTAGATATGGACCCACTTAAAGCAAACTCAGTGGGTGAATAATTTTGTAGACATTATATGTGTTGATCTGTCGATAGTTGATTGGTGGCACTGTATAGCAACTTTCAATTGTTAACTGGGAAGTTAATTTGGGGTCAAGAAATGCTAGAGGATATTCTGTTGGAAGATGTTTGGAACAATTTTGAACTTATTTATTTAAAGTACTAATATATTTTTACTAAAAAACTATAATTATTGATACCAAAAATTATATTTAAACAGCTAATATATTTTATTTTTGTTTAAACAACTTTTTTTTGGGTTTAAAAAAATGTATATCAAAAGTATGAGCTTATCTATATTTTGTAAACAGATAAGCATATAATTATCTGGGATAACATTGACATGGAAGTACGAGGATAGCAGATCCGCTCTAGATTATGTTTGGCATGAAACTCACAGATATTCAAGTGTATGTGACGGATATTCACGTGTCGGAAAAGTTCGTTGAAAATTAACACTCCACTTGGTAGAAATAATTGGAAAATATAGGAGGGAAAAAATGAGATATTCTTTTATCCCCATAGGAAAAAAAATGTTATTTTTTTCCTTTGTGTTTGATAGAAGGGGGTGAAAATTTGATGGAGGTATTCTTTCTTATAATAAATAATATATACTTTATATATTTGGACAACATCAAAATAATAGTAACCTCTCTACTTTTTCTTCCCATTTTTTTAAATTTTATTGGAGGTATTGAATTTGGTGGGTTAGGAGGAAGAAAGGTAGAACTAACTACACGATAAATTCATAAATTTGATTGGATGCCTTCTCTCCTATGTTTTTTTATCTACGTTTTATCCATTATCCGGTAGTATGAAATAATTGAATCCCAACATTCTAACATCTTTACTAATATAAATGGCTTAGAAACGGCATAAAATTGACTTGTCTAAGCCGTTTGTAATCCTCCATTAATTTAAAAAAAAATTTAACTAATTGTTTAACTACCTAATATGATCTAATTATAACTAAACATGTCTAAGTCAAGTGATCTACGTGGGAGACATTTTTTTTGTTTCTAAGTTCAATTACTAACAATGACGGTATTTATAATAAATTTATATTTTATTTTTTTAAGTGCATGTAATGAACATGCATATTACTAGTTTTCACAATTCACAATGAGTAGTAGTTATTGTCCATCCTTGCAATTTTTGTAAATCATTATTAGATCTAATGGTTATTTAGATTTCTTACAAGGGTTGGGTCTCGTTGACCACATCATTGTCGTGCAACTCAAATATAAAAATGAATGCAAATATATCTTTACATTTTCATGGTTTTATGTACAACTTATGTAATGTAGTTTTTTTCCCCCTTACTTTGCTCACGAAAAAAGAAGTATTTTTGGCACTGACTTGCTTGTGCTTAATCTTTTAGTGAGTTAATAATTTTTAAAGAAAAATCTTGTCCGAGCTCTCTAGTCTAGTAGTAGTGGAGCGGACATCTGGAGGGGCCGGCAAGGTTCGAGGCCCCCAAGGCCCAATCGTTTGTGCGCGTGGGATTTAAAAAAAAAATCTTTTGAAACCTTACTTTCAAATTGTGTTATGCGTATGCTTTGATTAGCTTAAGCAATAACAACAAATATAGCCTTCTCCGTTCCATTCATTTATAATTTGTGTACTCTTCAATCCTATCCCTTCTTTTCCTTGTGAAAATAGTGCGAAAAGGATCGAGTGTTCTTGTTTTTTTCTTTCGGCACAAAAGAGCAATAATTTTGGAAAGAACCCATATTACAACCTTGCTTTTTCTTCTTCTTTTTGTCATTTGTATCATTGTGTTAGACTTTGTTTGTTTGGGATTTTGTTATTGGTTTAAAAAAAAATAACATGGGCACAACTTTTGACAAGATTCTCCCGTCTCTTTTTTTTTTAAAATAATGTTCCCAACCAACTTTTTGAAACTGTTTTTCAAAAAAGTTAGCAAAAACAATTTGTGTGAAGCAATCCCAAACCCACCACAGATACTTACTCGAAAGGTTTTCATACCACTCTTGTTTAGGGGGTGGGTATTCGGTTTAAACCGAATCGAAATTGTCAAAACCGAATAAACCGTTTTTTCTAAAAAATCAAAATCGAAATCGAACTGAAATAAGTTAAAACCGAGATCGAAACCGAACAGAATAATCGATTCGGTTTATTCGGTTGGAATAGTTGTATTGTTTAATAGGTTTGGTCTAAACTAAAATCGCTGTTAAATTATATTTAAAAATATAATTTTTATACACACATCTATTGCATTTCAAAATTATGTTCAAAGTTGGACTAGCTGTTAAATTATCAAAGTTGTACTTCAAACACATACATATAATTATTATTTTCAAAGTATACACATTTTTAATCACAAGATATGCATAGAATTAAGGATATTTACATAATTTTATCAGTCTTATTCGATTTTCGATTTTGGACCGAAACCAAAATCTAAAACCGAAATCGAAATCGAATAAAAAAATTTAGTATTTTCAAAACAGAAACGAACCGAATTTTTTTTCAAACTGAACCAAATCTCTTATTCGGTTCGGTTTGGTACGATTTTCGGTCTAAAACTGAATAATACTCTCCCCTACCGTTGTTGAGGTAGGTAGAACATTGGAGGACCGATCTGTTGTTCCTATTATTCTATATTAAATCTGTCACATATTTTCATCATGGAACACATGCAGCTTTTATAATTATGGCTACCAAAATAGAAGTTTGTCATACCAAAAATAAATAATAGAATTTGTACAGAATAAATTTTTTTTTCAGCACATGCGGACTCAGTTAAATTGTGTCTTCTCGCGCACGAGTTTTAGCCGGCCTTCATATCAAAAAATTGTGTGTAAATAGATGGTGATAAAGATGAGGGGTCATCCGGTATTGGTGCCTATGGGTAGGGGTGAGTTCGGTTTATTCGGTTCCAACCGAACCGAATAACCGAAAACCGAATTCGACCGAAACCGAATAAGCAAAACCGAACCGAATGGTCAATAACCGAACCGAACCGAACCGAATTAAATCGTTCGGTTTTCGGTTTATTCGGTTTTTTTTTGGTTTATTTTGTGTTTTTTTGTTAATATATATAATAACTAAATATACCTAGATATATTTATTATATACATATAGTATATACCTCTATATATATATATATTATATATATATATATATATATATATATATATATATATATATATATATATCTATATATATTATATATATATATATTAGGTATTAATTATATATATATGTTCTATCTATATATATATATACTATATATATATCTATATATTATATAGGTTTAATTTATATTAATATATATATCTATATATATTTATATCTATATATATATTATATCTATATAGGTATTAATTATATTATATCTATATATATATATATATTATATATTATATATTATATCTATATATATATATATTATAATTACTACCTATATATATATCTATATATATATCTATATATATATTATATATTATATTATATATGAACTAAAAAATTTATTCGGTTTTCGGTTTTGACGAAACCGAAATCGAATAAAAAAATTAGTATTTTCAAACCGAAATCGAACCGATTTTTTTTAAAACCGAACCGAATCTCTATTCGATTCGGTTCGGTTCGATTTCGGTTCAAAATCGGATAATGCTCACATCTACCTATGGGTGCATCTTTGTCATCGTCTTTGTCCCACAGCTGACCAAGGAAGGGTCAAATTGCCACAAATGAATCACCTCCTCTACATTACGGGCCAACCCTCTTCAAGATTATGCACTCATCCCCTTCCTCCTCTCCATCCATCACACAAGTGTCACCTTTCAAATATATCAGCATCAGCGGGAATAAACTCAAAAATCAAAAAAATACCTCAGAAAAAATTCACAACCGTAAAAAAAAAAAAAAAAAAAAAGAATTTACATGGTTCGACCAAGATGCCTACTTTCGCGGACGAGTGTAATTTAGTTCCACTATATAGAAGAAAATGAATTACAATAAATCTCTCAACACTTCTCTTCTTACTCTCAAGAACTTTCTACCACGAATAAAGATTAAAAAAAATCTATTTTTTTGACCCTTTCCTTCAACTACTAATTGTATGGGATTCGGATTCAAACCAATGTTTTAAAGACTTACTGGGTTAGATCAAGTCGATCTACTTACAATTTTATTTTAAATATATTAATAGTACATAACTACGTATGTACTACTTAGAAATTTTGCATGCTTACCACAGTAGAATTAGTCTAATTTTTTATTGCATGTAAAATCTAAAACAAAAGTAAAAGCTCATGGTCAAGCTGATTAATCTAACTAGGTCAGACGATTCGATGATCTGACCGGACGGTTCGATGAGGCATTTTTATTAACACTAAATGGTTGTCATTGTATCACATCCAACATGAATGACCTCAAAGCCCTTAGAAGAAATTCTAAAAATCCTTGAGTAACTCATGAGGCACCAATTTTTAAAACTAGTCAATCAACAACCATTTGATTATATGCGTCTCATCTCTTATATTTTTCTTTATTTTTTTAAAGGCGCAAATAGAAAATTTAAATGCCTAAATAGAAAATTAAGTTCACATGCCACAACCATATTCAAATTCTTATTTTTTGAGTTCCTATTTGATTTTATGTAGTATTTGAGTTTTTGTAGTCAAAATGAGGAAATTCCTAGTTGATGACAAATAGAAATTTTTCGAGGGAAAAGCTTTATGGATATTACTATATCATATTTGTACCAATATGTTTTTTATATATAAAAATCAATAACTATATTAGGAAAAAAAATATAGTTGGGTGGGTCCAATCCCATGAGAAATTGGATTATTACTCTAATTAATTGTGGAAGTTAAAATAAAAATTATATATGTGTGTGTATAATCAAATCCTATTTAATCTATAAATCAAAATCAATCCAAAAGAAAGTTAATTAAAGGATGTCTAAATTGTGTTTGAAATCTAAATTGCACACCATATTAGATTAGAACATAAATTTGATATTTATTAGATACTACTATTCTATTATTCTCTCATAGGCAAGAATTTTTGTCACTCCCCAATCCTGGAATACGTATTTTAATACGTAAACCGATAAATTGTATTTACCTTGAATTTATACGATATTTATTATGCAGTATTTCTTCATGCATTTCCCAAAAATATTCGACAAAATATTATTTCCTAATTTATTTTCTGCATTTGGGCCTACAGTTTTGGCTCATTTGGGTAACCTATTCTTGGTTCACCAATGGGTCATCATGAACCCTTTGGTTCATCATGAACCCATGGGTCCAAGAATTCTATATATATAACTCATCTCCTTCTCTCTCCTCTCATTTACTTCTTCTCATTTACTTCCTCCACCAACCAAGGCAAGTACCAACTTGCTCAAGAGAAGGATCCATTATTTTGTTAATAATTCTTACAAAACTATTTGCCAAAACATGTTCTTCTCCTCAATCTATACTAGTTTAGAACTTGGAAATTTCTATTTTGAAGCTTTGATTTTTGTAGATCTAAGTTTTAATCATTTTCGGATTTCCTTAGTTTTGATCTATTTTCGTTGAAGTTTTGTGGGTTTTGATGCTTCCACGTGGAAGGGAATTCCATTCCACCCAAGTTGGAACTTTGGAAATCCGGATTTGGAGTTCGGATGACCAAGTTATGTTGTTTTTGAAGCTTGGGTTCAGCCATGGTGTTCTTGCTGTTTTGGAGAAGACAGTAAACAGTGTGCTCCTGTTCGAGCACGCTTCATGTTGGAAGCGTGTCTCCCCTTGAGCTTGTGTGACTTTTCACGCAGCTCTCCCCTTGAGCTTGCGTGACTTTTCACGCAGCTCTCCCCTTGAGCTTGCGTGACTTTTCACGCAGCTCTTTCCCTTGAGCTTGCGTGACTTTTCACGCAGCTCTTCCCTTGAGTCTGTGTGACTTTTCACAGCTCTTCGCTTGAGTCTGCGTGACTTTTCACGCAGCACTCTCCCTTGAGCTTGCGTGACTTTTCACGCTGCTCTTTCCTTGAGCCTGCGTGACTTTTCACGCTGCTCTTTCCCTTGAGCCTGCGTGACTTTTCACGCACGCTACCTTGTTGTGCGTATGCTTTTGATATTTTATTAGATATTATATGCCCATTTTATATCCTTACGTCTTTTGTCCCGAGCATGATATGAGCACTGATGTGACCCCGGAGAACAAAGTGTTCCTACCTGATACATGTACCTGAATGTCCCAGTTCTTGTTCATGCTCGACAAATGACTCGTAACTCCACGTGGCGTATTTGTAATGATGCATTACACTAAGGAGGGTAGCACATGTTGACATACTGATTGACATGGATCCTCACTTAGGGTACTCGTACTAAAGTACGACTTTAGGAGGATAATCATGCAGGCCACAGCATGAGAGTCCAAGATTTCACCTAGGGTTAAACTAGGCAACTGAATATACTAGATGCATGGGGAGGGCAGAGTCCCGAGATCGTGTTACACCAGTCGTCCTGAGATATTGTCTTGGCGCGCCGGCTGGTCTCCACGGATACTGTGTCATCCGCAACGAGTGGATGACTGTATCCGATTAATTCCTGCTATATATTACATGTCTTGGCAAGGTGGCCTCACGAGGGACCTGTGCTCCATGACACCTGTCTACGCGAACCCCTGGGTTGGCTAGCCTGGCTGGAAAGATACGATCTGAGGATTTTTCTAATAACATGACGCGAGGATAACCTCGTTCCACTAGAAACTCGTAGACTTGATTGGCCGTGAAAATGACTTGCATGTTTCCTATTTACCTTCCGTGAATAACTGAGGGAAGCGGACTGTCATGGTGCGTGATCCAACCCATGTTCTTGTTTGATTGTTGGGTTGGTTATCGTACTATGACAGGCTGTGGACCGAAGTTATGAACGGAAGACTTATTCTGGTTGTGAAGTGCTACTTCTGTGAATGACTGAGGAACATGGTCTATCATGGTACATGATCCAACCCATGTTCTTGTTTGATTGTTGGGTTGGTTATTGTGCTGCGATAGGCTATCGACCGAAGTCACGATCAGGAGATTTTATGGTTTATACCTTTTAACTTATGTAAAAGTTATAGAGTACGACACGTCCCGACTCCATGCGGCATCTTTTGTCCTTGTTTGGTTGTAAGGGTGCCATATGGGTTCGAGGATATTGCGCTACCCTATAATAGTAGCATAAGTATTACTATTATCAGTCATTCTATTAGTTGGGTTTTTTATCTTAACTCTCGTGCCCCTTTGGCGGTACTTGCTATTCGGGACTGACCCCGCTGGTTTTGTTTGGCCAGATCTCGTAGCAGAGCCAGAGGACACGATCTTCCTCCCTGACATCCATGGTGCATACTAGGAGCATGGCGGTTCGGGGACTCGAGTGGGTTTCTTCTCCACCACTCCTGCTTATACTTTTGCGGCGTTTAGCCACCGGCACCTGTTAGCCGGATTACTTGATATTTTGTGTCTGTACATAATTGTAATTAAACAGACTGCAGCTGTGTATAATTTTGTACTCATGACTCTCTGAGATAGCTAAATTATAAAGCTAGTCTCTCATGATCATTTTGATGAAGCGTCAGGGACGCCTTACTGCTTTATCTTTAATGTTCATTTAATTGTTGATTTGACTTAATTGATTGAGACATAGAGCTCTGTGGGACCATAGGAGACTTGATTGTAGCATGTACCCCCTAGTCTCTCGACAGCCACGATCGTCGTATGACGTTACGTACCTCATATGGAGTAGCTGGCCTAGTCCGTTCCCGTATTTCGGTACTGGGGCGTGATAAGATTTTAGTGGTGGCCCATGCAGGTCTGATTTTCAGACTTGTGGGGTATTGCGAATTATTAGGAGTCTCAATCAAAACTTGTTCCTCTTGAAATTTCGTTTCGAATTCTCTGTCCTTGCCTTGATCTCTAACCTGACTTGCATCCTCGAAATCCTTCTCGTCCGGACTTGATAATCCTATATCTTTCTCTATAGGGGTGCTTCATTCTCAGTAGCAGGTGAGGCCCATGAGAAAGAGCAGCAAGAGCATGGCTCGACTGGGCAGCAACAGGGGAGGGAACCTTCCCCAGGACAGGCACAAGCAGAAGTGGAACCAGAGGCAGTGCAGCCGCAGGTTATTGAAACTCCTGCAGCACCAGCAGCGACGGCAGTACCAGATGCCGTAGCACTCCTGGAGATCGTCCGAGGGATTCTTGTCACTCACCAACAGCAACAGACTCGACAGCAGGAGCAGAACGTGTTGCTGAACCAGGGGATTCAGTTAGCTCTTGAGAGGAGTGCCGGGGTTGACTCGGGAGCATTAGGAAGGTTCCATCGCTTGAACCCGAGGTATTTTGATGGCACGGAGGATGCCATCACTGCGGATGCCTGGATTCAAGACATTGAAGCCATTCTTGTGGCGGCCAAGGTTCCAGATGATGAGAAGGTTGATCAGGTCAAATTAGTACTTCAGGATCTTGCCCGCGACTGGTGGGCATCAGAAGAAGTTGGTATAAGACGTCCTGTTCGTTGGACCACCTTCAGTGACAGATTCAAGGCCAAGTATTTTGGCGTAGTAGCTCGATATGAGCTCCAACAGAAGTTTATCAGTCTCAAGCAAGCAGGCAAGACCGTAGATGGGTATGCAGCAGAGTTCTGCAGATTGTGCCGTTTCGCACCAGCAATGGTGGCAACGGAGCCGGAGAAGGCTATGAGGTTCTAGCAGGGACTTCATTTGGAACTATTACAGCTTGTGGAAGGACACGACTACTAGACGTTTTGACGCTATTTTGACGGCCGTTCGGAGGCACGAGCTTACCCAGCAGAGGTTAGCATCAAGGACAGGAGGTCAGAAGAGATCTCATTCCCAGGTTGGAGGAGGAGCAGTGCAGCGAACGTCGACAGCAGCACCCGGTGTGCGTATTCATGATACAGGAGCGCCGCGGAGGACGACCGTGTCAACTAATACAGCGCCAGTTCGGCATCAGCAGCCGAGGAATCAGCAGCAGCGTCAGGAAGCACCCCAGGGCTGTACCTTCTGTGGGAAGGCATGGCACACGAGGGAGGTGTGTCGGTCAGCGAATGGCTTATGTTGAGGTGTGGTCGTGCAGACCACCGTATTTCTACTTGTCCTATGATGCAGAGGCCAGGAGGGCCAGCTCAACAGTTTCCAGCATTGCCAGCTCCAGTGGCAACCCCGAGTGGAGGGCCAGTATTAGCAGTAAGGCCCCTAGCCCAGCGCTTACCAACGCAGGCTCAGATGTTCCGCCAGGCACAGGAAGCCGAAGGCCCTCAGGGGCAGCAACAGCATGGTCGAGGAAGGCCGCAACAAGGGGCTCCGCGGAGACAGGCCCTCACATTGACCTTGGAAGAGGCTCTAGCGTCTAGTAACGTGGTGGCAGATAAAATTCTCGTCACCTCATTTCCCGCTGTAGTATTATTTGATTCAGGCGCTACTCATTCATTCATCTCTGCACAATATGCTACACGGATTGGATTAGAGTTGAGGCATTGCGGAGGGGGAGGATGGATATACTCACGGCATGGGGTAGAAGTTAGCAGAGTGCGCTTTTCATGTCCGGTGGAGGTGTGTGGGCATTTATTGCCCGCATCATGATTGAATTCCCTATGGAGAATTTTGATGTCGTTCTTGGCATGGACTGGTTGAGAGACAGTCATGCGACAATTGATTGTAGAGAAGGTAGGGTCATATTCAGCGTTCCTGGAATGGAGCAGTTCATCTTTACTCGAACTTGAAGAATCAGCAGGAGGCGTCATCTCAGCAGCAGTGTCAGAGC
>JANAVB010035819.1:0-2500 GCA_029216955.1 Iris pallida
AATTAAATAGAATTTAAACAAAAAATATAATAAAGATAAGGATAAAATAGTAAGTCTCAGATAATGGTCCGATCCTCATTTTTTTTTGGCTAATTGACTCAACGTCCGGGCGGCCGGTATCGTTTGCACTTAGCCGGTCCATTGACCGATACGGTCGTCACCCAAAATAAAATATCGAATAAATTCCGAAAATCATTTTAAAATCTTTTGAAAATAAATTCAGGATTACGGAAAAATCGGGCAGCATCTCCTCTGTTTTTGGTCAACACAAAAACTGGAAAATTGGCGCCGATAATTCCTGCAAGTCCCAAACCAGGAAAAACTCATATTTTATATATATAAAAATATCCAACAATCTACAGAATAATCGGGACGACCCAAAATAGTTTTCGGAAGTCCGATTCCCATCCACAAATCAAGAACGTTTTCCGGAATTTCCAGAACTAAATCATACCAAAATCCTTCCCGAAAATATTCCAGGAAGCAAAACAATTCACGGGACCTTTCGAAAGTCCCGAAAAAATACGACGTAGCTAATACCGAATTCCCAAAGGGAACCTGGGACATTTCATCATCGACAAATTAAAAATAGCGGGACAGGGGTTATACCTCGGGTTGCTCGGCTAGAGCTCTCAGATGTAAAAAAATAGAAAGAAAGAAATAGTCCAGCACAACAACGTTCCCGAAATAGCTGGAACCAATGTCGTCGTCGACGAACTCCGAAATAGGGTACGCAGAACTAACAGCAGGGAACTTGCCAAAGAAGTGAGCTCGGGCAGAGACAGTACAAAGGGCGCTGTCGAGAACGGGCTAGGGCACGCAGGGTGCTGCGGCCAAGGAGAAACAGCACTGGCGGGGGCTGGTTGGCGGTCGCCAAGGGGGTCGGTCGGATTCAGCTCTGGAGAGCGGCGACAGGGGGCGGTTGCACTCACGGGGAGCGAGGATGCCGGAGTGTGGCGCGGAAGGGGTGCGCCGGTCGTCGGACGTGGCGGCGCTGGGGCGCAGAAGTGCGTCGTCTTGGCCGGGGCTGGGTCCGCAGGAGAGCGCTGGCGCGCGCTGGAGTGGCGACGGGGTGTGGTCACCGGCGGAAGTTTGGCCGGGGCGGGGCTTTCGGCGGTCGGGTGGCGTACCGTCGGCCGGAGGGCGCGGGGATCGCCGGAGTTAGGGGGAAGGAAGTGGGTTTTGGGAACGGTTGGTGAGGAGGGTTTGATGAAGAGAAAGGTTTGAATAGAGTCACTCTCTGTGAAGTTAAGAGGGTAGTTAGCTCTCTCTTGAGAAGAATGAGAGTTCTCTGTGAAGAGAAATGAATAGGAAGTTGGGTTTTATTAAGGAAAGGGGAGGAAAGAGTCATTCTGTTGGAGAAGAATGGGGAGTGGGGGTTGTACGTGGGTGGTTGTGAGGAAGTAGAGAGGAGAGATTAAGGAGAGTTGTGAGGAGTGTGGTCCTACGGGACCAGCTGAAAACTGAATTTTTTTTATAGATAAGAACCAGTCAAAATTAACAATTGAGAAGGAAATAGGGCTCGGGCCTGGGTCTGGGCTTGGACTCGGGTCTGGGTCCGAAAACAAAAATCCATGTTGTTATATTTATTTTCGAAATCCTTTTCCATCCAAAAATATTTAATAGTAATATTTATAATAATAATTTTGAAATACATATTATAATACCAAAACATTTATTTAACAATTAATTACACTATGGGTTTCACACTTTTGCACTCGAATTCAACACGAAGAAATGTCAATATGAAGGCGAAGAGGGAAACCACATTTAAAACAACTATTCAGAACAATATTTTAATATTCAATTATTTATTAGTCAACTCTATTTATATTTTTAGTAATTTTTTACACTTCATATTATCAATAACAATAATTTTGGATTAGCAGAAAACGATTAACTGATAACTAAATTCAAGAATTTATAAAATAATCTACAATTTAAAATTAAATTAAATAAATTTTAAATGGGATACTAGTCCATCAGATAATTGTCATAAGAAACTACATCAGGAAGATATATTTTAAGAAAGAAAGAAAATATGTTTCAATTGTCACCATCAAAATCACTGCTCCAAAATACAGAAACTTATTAAGATCTTTTATAATGAGTAATTGAAGTTGAAAATTAATAGAATGTGATCTAACTATATTCTTTGTGTTTCTAACACAATTCCTACTCCATTTGTTACTAAAATAACGTAACATAATTAGCCTTTAATAAACCTTCTTTCATACTACAAATAATTTCTTATATATATCTAACTCTTATTCTATGTCACTTATAAAAAAAAACAAAAATATATTTAAATCTAGATCCAACAAGAGAGATGGTGAAAGCTAACATGTTGCCGTTCACAGTGATAATCATCACTTTTGCAATTGTACTAATAGAAATCTTGTGTCAGAAGACTGTAATGCTAGCTACCATAAAGATCTAATACTTCGTGCCACAAGTTTGTTTTAAATACAATTCCGACAACGAACCCTTCCCCTCAATG